>CAXAKS010000314.1:17500-58708 GCA_963969495.1 Ceratothoa steindachneri | reverse complement strand
GCCCCTGCTAGCGGCCCGCCTTCACACTAGTGTGGAGGTATGCTGCCAGCCAGGACGGGGAAACCACCACATCAGGGTAGAGGCTGAGAAATCTCAGATCTCCGAGAATTCAGTCGTTGCCCTGATGGTGAGTGGGAATGACCTCTACCTCCGAGGAGGCAAAGTCGGCCCCAGCGAGAAAATTCTCAACACGGTCATGGGAGCCGTGGACGACTGTGGATTGAGAACTCGCAAACGGGTCGTTGTAGGGATGCTCCCAAGAAGAGGTCCTAGCCGGACAGCTCACTCTAGGAACGTGTCCCTGAAACAGCGCCTGTCCGACCTCTGTACGGCGGAAGGGGTCTTCTTTCTGAACCCTTACCGCACCTTTTACGGTCGAAACGACCTTTACCAAAGGGACGGAGTGCACCTTTCATTCAAGGGAAAGGCTGTACTCTGTAACTTAATCCAGGATGTCGTAGAGCGGACGCAGAGGAGCGTCCGACCCAGAGTGAAGGCGGACATAAGACAGTATGCCCGTGTCACTCCTGGAACGACGTTCTTAGATGTGGCAAAGAGGGGTACTGCCACACAAAAGAAGCCGGGAAACGGAGGAGCGTAGGGAGTCCTACAATGGGGGACTCCCTCAAAGTTCTCCTGTTCAACGCGAGGTCAATCAGGAATAAGTTTCTTGAGCTCCGTGGCCTCGTAGCAACAGAGGAACCTGAGATGGTGGCCATAACGGAGACGTGGATTAAAACCTCAAGCCGAGATTTTGAAGGTGAATTCACGATTCCCGGTTACCAGCTCTTCCAGAAAGATAGGCCAGACAGAGAGGGTGGCGGTGTGATGTTGTATGTCAAGGATACTCTCAACTCGACGGATTGCAACATTGTATCCGACCATGAACTACTAGGTGTTGACCTAGAGATAGGTCCTGCCAAATACAGGACCCTGGTGCTTTATAGACCTCCTGCCCAACTCGTTGAAAAGGACAGAGATCTGTACCAGCTGCTAGGAGAACTTGTCGAAGACAGAGTGTGTATCGTCATGGGTGATTTCAACACACAAGTTGACTGGGAAACCAGAGGACCCTGTGGCGAGAACGCACTACTCCTGGAGTTCACGAACAACGAGTTCCTCACTCAGTGGGTGAGAGAGCCAACGAGAGGAGACAATATCCTCGACTTGGTTTTCACCTCTGAGGATGACATCGTTGAGGACCTCTCTGTTGGCGAAGAGCTCGGTGGCAGTGACCACCGACTAATTAGATTTGTAGTCAAAGTCCCCAAGGCAGAGCCTGCAACTAGTAAATCAAGGAAACTCGATTTGAGAAGAGCAGACTTTGCAAGCCTTCGAGCTGGACTGACTGACGTGAGGCTAGAAGTGTGCGATGCCGTTGAAGACTCGTGAAATAGTTTCAAAACCACATTCATGAGTCTTCAATCGCGTTTCATCCCTCTGAAATGCCCCCGTCTGTCTTCTGTTCAACCTAAGTGGTTTAATCGAGAAATCGGCCAACTGCTTAGGGAGAAGAAAAATGTGTACCGGCAATCGAAGATCTCGGGTGACTTTGACGAATACCGGAGGCTAGCCAGGAGAGTGAAGTCCAGCATAAGGGCGGCTAAGCGTACTGAGGAACTCCGAGTGGCGAGACTCTGTAAAGAGAATCCCAAGGAGTTTTTTGGATATGTGAACAGCCGTAAACCAATCCGTCGAACGATTGGCCCTTTGAGGAATGAGGAGGGGACATTAAAGCATTCAGATGCAGAAAATGCTAACCTCCTCAACGACTACTTCTCTTCAGTGTTTACTGAAGAGTGTGGTCCCATTCCCCAGCCGACGGATTCCTACTCGGGGGAAAAGCTGGAGGCAATGGACTTCACCGAAGGAGAAATAAAGAAAAAGATCGCTGACCTAAAGACGAATAAGTCCCCTGGACCGGACGGGTTTCTACCTAAAGTGTTAAAGGAAGTGTGCGATGAAGTATCACGACATCTGTGCGCTATCTTTAGCATGTCAATCCGGACCGGATGCGTTCCTAGAGACTGGCGTGAGGCGGAGGTGACTCCTATCTTCAAGAAAGGAGACCGTAACCAACCGTCGAACTACCGACCTATCAGTCTGACTTCGATAGTCGGTAAACTCATGGAAAGCATCATGGTGGACAAAGTGACGTCGTATTTAGAGTCAAACCTGCTACTGAGGAGTTCCCAGCACGGCTTCCGAAGGCAACGGTCATGCCTGACGAACCTTGTGGAATTCTTCCACTTCGTTTTCAGTGAGCACGATCGGGACAAGGCGGTGGATGTGGTGTACCTAGACTTTCAGAAAGCCTTTGATAAGGTACCACACCGCCGCCTTCTCCGGAAAGTGCGAGCGCTTGGCATAGACGGAAAGGTAGCCGGCTGGATCGAGAACTGGCTAAGTGGCAGACGGCAACGGGTGGTGGTAAATGGACAGTCTTCTGAGTGGGTGCCCGTTACTAGCGGGGTGCCTCAAGGTTCTGTCCTGGGACCACTACTATTCATCATCTACGTCAACGACATGGACGGTGACATGGTTGCCAAGATTTCCAAATTTGCCGATGATACCAAGCTTGGTATAAACGTTGCAAAGGATGGAAATACTGCCCGCCTGCAGGAAGATCTTGGGAAGATTGGGGAGTGGTCGGACACGTGGCAAATGCCTTTTAACGTGGGCAAATGCAAAGTGATGCATATCGGCCACAGAAACCCCAATCTCAGTATATCCTTAAGGGCACTGCTCTTGAATCGAGTGACACTGAGAAGGACTTGGGTGTAACAATCACTAGTGACCTCAAGTTCTCGAAACAGTGCATTGAGGCGGAGAAAAAGGCCCAAAGGATGCTAGGCTATATTAAGCGCCAGTTTGGTTATCGGAACCAGGAGATTGTACTGTGCCTGTACAACTCACTTGTCCGACCGCACCTGGAGTATGCCGTACAATTTTGGAGTCCTTCATTGCGAAAGGACATCGCGAGATTGGAACGCGTACAAGCCAGGGCAACCAAGCTGATTCCCTCTATCCGACATAAAAGTTATGAGGATAGACTAAGGGAATTAGATCTGTTCTCGCTGGAAACCCGTAGACTGCGTGGTCAGCTCATCGAAGTTTTCAAAATACTTCGAGGGTTCGACAATGTTGACTACCGGGATATTTTCACACTGAGTGAGAACAGAACGCGCAATCACGGCTTCAAACTTGAACTGAAGCGTTACAACCGCAATCTGTGTGGAAATTTTTTCACCTACAGTATCTGCGGTAAGTGGAACGCACTTCCAGTGGAAGTTGTCAACAGTGAATCTGTTGACCAGTTCAAGTCAAGACTAGACAAGGTCTTGAAAAGTGTCCGTTTAGGGACGCAAAACAATTGAGCAGCCTTGTGCCCGCTCGATTGAAAGTCCAATGGTACCCTCTTTGAATGGACCGGAAGGTCTCCTAGGGTACCTTTTTTCCTTGTTGTTACTCCTTGTTGTTACTCTCTCTCTCTCTCTCTTTCTCTCTCTCTCTCTCTCTCTCAACCTATATAACGATACTAAATCATTAGATATAATTTACCTAGATTTCAAAAAGGCATTTGACAAAATTCCACATCAGAAACTCATGAACAAAGTGCGTACGCTAGGAATTAACGGTAATATATACGGATGGATTAGTAGCTGGTTAAAAAACAGGAAGCAGAGAGTGATAATAAATGGCGTGGAATCGGACTGGGTATCTGTTACCAGCGGTGTTCCCCAGGGATCAGTCCTGGGGCCTATTTTATTTTCTATATACATCAGTGACATAGACGTTGGAATAAATAATATCATATCTAAATTTGCAGATGACACGAAAATAGGTAACTCAGTACTATGCGAAGATGACAGGGCTAGCCTGCAGGCTGATATAAATAAAATTACCGAATGGTCTGAGAAATGGCAAATGCCATTTAATATCGACAAATGCCAAATCCTTCAGTGCGGAACAAAAAACAAAAAATACACCTATACAATGCAAGGCGGCTTAATAAACACAACCCCGCAGGTTAAAGATTTAGGAGTAATAATTACAGAAAACTTAAAAACATCAAACCAATGCGCAGCTGCTGCAAACAAAGCTAACACAGCACTAGGATTTATAAAAAGAAACTTTACTTATAAAAGCGAGGAGATAATTATGCCACTATATAAAAGTATTGTCAGGCCCCATCTCGAATACGCTGTACAGTTCTGGGCCCCTTACTTAATAAAAGACATAGATAAATTAGAAGCTGTACAACACAGAGCGACAAAACTTATCCCGTCAGTACGTAACAAACCTTACCACGAGAGGCTAAAAAAACAAAAACCTATTTTCCGTCAGAAAACGAAGACTAAGGGGGCAGCTTATAGAGTGCTTCAAAATACTTAAACGATTTAACAACGTTAATGCCAATAACTTGTTCACACTGACAGGGGAGTGTCCCACCCGTGGACATGATTCAAAACTTCAGGGTAAAAGAGCCACTATGGATGTAATAAAAAACTTCTTCACTTACTCGATTATTAATGATTGGAATAATTTGCCAAACGCAGTAGTGGACAGCAGAACTATAGATTCATTTAAAATGAGATTAGACAAACACTTAACAAATATTGGAATTGTTTAGCATAAGCTACAAAATAAAATAATATTACAAAAATATAACTCTTTCAGGTTTATGTAAGTGGTTTACATATTCATTTCATTTAATTACTATTCAATGCAAATTTCCTTCAGGTACTGTCTTCTTACACCTGCAAGGTACTTTTCCCAAATTATTTCATGTACGGCTTTTGCCGGAGGGAGTGGAGGGTGGGGAGAGCCTAAAACTTTTCTATCCTTTACTTCTACTATTCTATGTGTAAGTGGCAGTAGATTTAAGGCCAGATCACCTTAGTCTGGGCCGTAAGGCCCGTGTGATCTGTGTATCTATGTAACTCTCTCTCTCTCTCTCTCTCTCTCTCTCTCTCTCTCTCTCTCTCTCTCTCTCTCTCTCTCTCCCTCTCCCTCTCCCTCTCCCTCTCCCTCTCCCTCTCCCTCTCCCTCTCCCTCTCCCTCCCCCTCCCCCTCTCCCCCTCTCCCCTCTCCCCTCTCCCTCTCCCCCTCTCCCCCTCTCCCCCTCTCCCCCTCTCCCCCTCTCCCCCTCTCCCCCTCTCTCTCTCTCGTCAGTGCTGCTTGGTTGGGAGCCACGGCACGCCGAGGTTTGACGACTCGGTCGGACGAACAGCAGCACAAGGAGCGTGCCTTCTGAAAGATCCGAAACCTCTCTGATCGATAGGCGGGAGCGACTCACGCGGGGCGAACTCACCACCCCCTTTCTTTTTTATTGAGTGGTCACAAAGTATTCAGAGTTATAAAGTGTTCAGCATGACTGGAAAGAAAGGACCTGGTGCGTTAAAGTATACCTGCTCCACATGCCAAAAGGACAAGTGGTGCGTAGATTTTCCGGAGGGGTGTTTCTCAAAATGCCACCCTGGAAGTATCTGCACGGACTGCGTCCTTAGGGCAGAACTTCAGGAGCTTAAGGAACTTTTTAAATCTTCTGAGGAAAAAACACGACGGCTGGAAGAAAAGGTGAAACTCCTCGAGTCTGAGCATGTGACTCAAATCCGTCATCTCGAAGCCATCATTTCAGAGATTAAAGCCACCAATGGACAGCAACGGCAACAAGAAACTCCCAACGACGCGGATGGCTCCTCTGTTGGGCCCTCATGCACCGCGTCGATAGAGATAGGCCAACCATCCGACGTCCCAGAGCCAGCAGCTGCTGGGGTTACTCAGGGCGTCAAAAAGAAGAAAAGGAAGAGTAAGAAAGGAAAAACAGAAGAGAAAGTAGAAACGGAAGATAAAACGAAGAAGAAAAAGAAGAAAAAACCCAAAAAAGTGGGGAAGAAAGAGGAATCGAAAGAGCCCATACTGAAAGGGAAGCCTCTGTCCTCTGAACCCAAATGCGCGAGGGTCATCGTGATCGGTGACTCCCAAGCGCGGGATCTACAACCCTTGCTAGCGGCCCGCCTTCGCACCAGTGTGAAGGTAAGCTGCCTTCCAGGAAAGGGGAACGGAGAAATAAGGGTGGAGGCTGAGAAATCTCACATCTCTGAGAACTCAGTAGTTGCCCTCATGGCAAGTGGCGACGATCTCTACCTACGAGGAGGAAATGTAGGCGCCAGCGGGAAGATCCTGACCACGGTTATGGGAGGAGTTGACGACTGTGGGCTAAAAACCCGCAGACGTGTCGTGGTCGGGATACTCCCAAGACGAGGTCCATCCCGCAATGCTCACGCGAGGAACGTCTCCATAAACCAACGCCTGGGAGATCTATGTACGGCGGAAAGAGTCTTTTTTGTTGACCCCTACCGCACCTTTTACGGGAGGAATGACCTGTACAAAAGGGACGGAGTGCATCTTTCCTTTAAAGGGAAAGCTGCACTCGCAAACATGATCCAGGATGTTGTGGAGCGGACCCAAAGAAGTGTCAGACCCCGAGTAAAGGAGGACGTACGCCAGTACACCCGTGTTACTCCAGGAACGACCTTTTCTGAAGTCACAAAGAGTGGAGTGATCCCGCCACAGAGAAAAAAAGCGGGAAACGGAAGAGCGTAGGGAGTCCTACAGTCGGGGACTCCCTAAAAGTTCTTCTGTTTAATGCGAGGTCTATCAGAAACAAGTTTCTAGAACTTCGTGGCCTCGTAGCAACGGAAGAACCGGAGATGGTGGCCATAACGGAGTCGTGGATAAAAACCTCAAGCCGAGATTTTGAAGGTGAATTCACGATTCCCGGTTACCAGCTCTTCCAGAAAGATAGGCCAGACAGAGAGGGTGGCGGTGTGATGTTGTATGTCAAGGATACTCTCAACTCGACGGATTGCAACATCGTATCCGACCATGAACTACTAGGTATTGACCTAGAGATAGGTCCTGCCAAATACAGGACCCTGGTGCTTTATAGACCTCCTGCCCAACTCGTTGAAAAGGACAGAGATCTGTACCAGCTACTAGGAGAACTTGTTAAAGACAGAGTGTGTATCGTCATGGGTGATTTCAACACACAAGTTGACTGGGAAACCAGAGAACCCTGTGGCGAGAACGCACTACTGCTGGAGTTCACGAACAACGAGTTCCTCACTCAATGGGTGAGAGAGCCAACGAGAGGAGACAATATCCTCGACTTGGTTTTCACCTCTGAGGATGACATCGTTGAGGACCTCTCTGTTGGCGAAGAGCTCGGTGGCAGTGACCACCGATTAATTAGATTTGTAGTCAAAGTCCCCAAGGCAGAGCCTGCAACTAGTAAATCAAGGAAACTGGATTTGAGAAGAGCAGACTTTGCAGGTCTACGCGCGGGACTGACTGACGCGAGGCTAGAGGAGTGCGATGCTGTTGAAGACTCTTGGAACAGTTTCAAAACCACATTCATGAGTCTTCAATCGCGTTTTATCCCTCTGAAATGCCCCCGTCGGTCTTCTGTTCAACCAAAGTGGTTTAATCGAGAAATCGGGCAACTGCTTATGGAGAAGAGAAATGTGTACTGGCAATCGAAGATCTCGGGTGACTTTGACGAATACCGGAGGCTAGCCAGGAGCGTGAAGTCCAGCATAAGGGCGGCTAAGCGGTCTGAGGAACTCCGAGTGGCGAGACTCTGTAAAGAGAATCCCAAGGAGTTTTTTGGATATGTGAACAGCCGTAAACCAATCCGTCGAACGATTGGCCCTTTGAGGAATGAGGAGGGGACATTAAAGCATTCAGATGCAGAAAATGCTAACCTCCTCAACGACTACTTCTCTTCAGTGTTTACTGAAGAGTGTGGTCCCATTCCCCAGCCGACGGATTCCTACTCGGGGGAAAAGCTGGAGGCAATGGACTTCACCGAAGGAGAAATAAAGAAAAAGATCGCTGACCTAATGACGAATAAGTCCCCTGGACCGGACGGGTTTTTACCTAAAGTGTTGAAGGAAGTGTGCGATGAAGTATCACGACATCTGTGCGCTATCTTTAACATGTCAATCCGGACCAAATGCGTTCCTAGAGACTGGCGTGAGGCGGAGGTGACTCCTATCTTTAAGAAAGGAGACCGTAACCAACCGTCGAACTACCGACCTATCAGTCTGACTTCGATAGTCGGTAAACTCATGGAAAGCATCATGGTGGACAAAGTGACGTCGTATTTAGAGTCAAACCTGCTACTGAGGAGTTCCCAGCACGGCTTCCGAAGGCAACGGTCATGCCTGACGAACCTTGTAGAATTCTTCCACTTCGTTTTCAGTGAGCACGATCGGGACAAGGCGGTGGATGTGGTGTACCTAGACTTTCAGAAAGCCTTTGATAAGGTACCACACCGCCGCCTTCTCCGGAAAGTGCGAGCGCTTGGCATAGACGGAAAGGTAGCCGGCTGGATCGAGAACTGGCTAAGTGGCAGACGGCAACGGGTGGTGGTAAATGGACAGTCTTCTGAGTGGGTGCCCGTTACTAGCGGGGTGCCTCAAGGTTCTGTCCTGGGACCACTACTATTCATCATCTACGTCAACGACATGGACGGTGACATGGTTGCGAAGATTTCCAAATTTGCCGACGATACCAAGCTTGGTATGAACGTTGCAAAGGATGGAAATACTGCCCGCCTGCAGGAAGATCTTGGGAAGATTGGGGAGTGGTCGGACACGTGGCAAATGCCTTTTAACGTGGGCAAATGCAAAGGGATGCATATCGGCCACAGAAACCCCCAATCTCAGTATATGCTTAAGGGCACTGCTCTTGAATCGAGTGACACTGAGAAGGACTTGGGTGTAACAATCACTAGTGACCTCAAGTTCTCGAAACAGTGCATTGAGGCGGAGAAAAAGGCCCAAAGGATGCTAGGCTATATTAAGCGCCAGTTTGGTTATCGGAACCAGGAGATTGTACTGTGCCTGTACAACTCACTTGTCCGACCGCACCTGGAGTATGCCGTACAATTTTGGAGTCCTTCATTGCGAAAGGACATCGCGAGATTGGAACGCGTACAAGCCAGGGGAACCAAGCTGATTCCCTCTATCCGACATAGAAGTTATGAGGATAGACTAAGGGAATTAGATCTGTTCTCGCTGGAAACCCGTAGACAGCGTGGTCAGCTCATCGAAGTTTTCAAAATAATTCGAGGGTTCGACAATGTTGACTACCGGGATATTTTCACACTGAGTGAGAACAGAACGCGCAATCACGGCTTCAAACTTGAACTGAAGCGTTACAACCGCAATCTGTGTGGAAATTTTTTCACTTATAGTATCTGCGGTATGTGGAACGCACTTCCAGTGGAAGTTGTCAACAGTGAATCTGTTGACCAGTTCAAGTCAAGACTAAACAAAGTCTTGAAAAGTGGCCGTTTAGGGACGCAAAACAATTGAGCAGCCATGTGCCCGCTCGATTGCTAGCCTAAAGGTACCCTCTTTGAATGGACCGTAAGGTCTCCTAGGGTACTTACTTTCCTTGTTACTCCTTGTTACTCTCTCTCTCTCTCTCTCTCTCTCTCTCTCTCTCTCTCTCTCTCTCTCTCTCTCTCTCTCTCTCTCTCTCTCTCTCTCTGACAAGACATTGTGTTGATAAAAAGAAAAAGAAAGAGCATTTTCTAAGCCTAGATGTGTAAGATAATTTGATTCTACATCTATGAGGGGCGGTCAATAAGTTTTGCAATTCGGATATAAGGAAACGAGATATGAGGAAAAGTGTTTTATTATTTTTCAATATAACTATCCTCGACTTCAATGCACTTGCGCCACTTGTCCCTGAGGCTTCGAATTCCCGACAACCAGAAATCTCCCGACTGCTGTTCAATCCACTCCTGGACGGCGAGATGGACATCTTCATCGTCCCCAAACCGGCCTCCACGCAGTGCAGCCTTGAGCTGGCGGAATAAAAAGTAGTCGCTAGGGGCCAGATCTGGACTGTAGGGGGAAGGGTTGAGCTCCTCGAATCCGCACTCGCGCAGGGCAGCTTGTGCAACTCTGGCCTTGTGGACTTTGACGACGTTGAAGTCGATCATGGGGGGGTGAGCTTTCTAGGGACCCAACGGGCAGAGACCTTGGTCATGTCCAAATTGTCGTGGATGATATTGATAACACTTCCATGTGATATTCCAAGTTCTCGCTCGATTTCTTCGACCTTCACCCGTCGATTTTCGAGGATAGTCGTCTCCACATGGGCCACATTGTCCTCGTTGGTGACGTCTGACGGGCGTCCTGGACGGGAGTCATCTTCAAGGGACTCACGACCATGGCGGAACTCCCTATTCCAGCAAGCAATGGTTGCATAGGAAGGGGCGGTGTCGGTGTACACTGCAACCATGCGTTTATGGATCTCTTTTGCATTCTTGCCTTCCCTGGTCAAAAGTTTGATCACTGCGCGGTGCTCAACCTTCTCCATTGTTGAAAAATTTGTGACTGACGATCTGCGATCAGCTACTGCTTCTTAAATAGACGAGGCAGGAGCGTGCGGCTGCAGGTCCTGACTTGTCATAACTTGTTCTAACACCCCCACAAACAGCCATCCCCTTCCTCTGTTTTGTCCTACCGATTCGCAAAACTTATTGAAAAACCCCTCGTATATAAAATGTAAATACCTTTCTGTCATCTTTTTCGGAACACATAAATCCTAGATATGATTATGAATAAATACATTTAAAAATATCCTACAGAAAATTTGCATCTTCAAACGGTACTAGCAGTGTCCAATAAGTCAAAAAGTTTTAAAATAAGAACGGAAGTAGTAGATGGATCTCATAGATATTAAACGTCAAAAATATAAAAATTTGCATCTTAAAAAATAAGAAAAAAAGAGCATTTTCTAATTTAAGATTATTAAGATAAGTCATATTTTTGTTTATTTTTTGGTATATATTAATGTGTTCCTGCTCTCCTGTTAAAATTTCCTAGTTGCGTCTATTTTCTAACACTACCAGGTATATATTTTCACTTTCCAAGCCCGGAAACGGGTGGGAGAGGTGGGTGGGGAGAGACTTCATCTTTGCTATCCTATGCCTTACACGAATTATTGTATATAGTTAGAATTTAGGATAAAAATAAAGGTACTTCCATTGTAATGGGCCGAACGGTCTCTTAAGGTAGTTACTTTCCTTGTAACATCTTTCTTATGAAAGGTGTACTGCCTTCATTATCTTTTATCTCTCTCTGTCTGTCTGCCTCTCTCTCTCTCTCTCTCTCTCTCTCTCTCTCTCTCTCTCTCTCTCTCTCTCTCTCTCTCTCTCTTCCCCTCACTCTCTTGCCTCTCTCTCTCTGCCCCTCTCTCTCTGCCTCTCTCTCTCTGCCCCTGTGTGTCTCTGTGTGTGTCTGTTTATGTGTGTGTATCTGTGGTGTCTGTGCATTGTCTCTGTGTGTTTCTCTATGTGTCTCTGTTTGTCTCGGTGTGTGTATGTCTCTGTGTATGTCTGTGTATGTGTGTCTCTGTGTATGTGTCTCTATGTTTGTATATCTGTGTGTGTTTATGTGTGTCTTTTTGTGTGTCTGTGCATGTGTCTCTGTGTGTGTCTGTCTCTTTGTGTGTCTCTTTGTGTGTCTCTTTGTGTGTCTGTGCATGTGTCTGTGTCTCTATGTGTCTCTATGTGTGTATGTGTGTGTCTGTTTGTCTCGGTGTGTGTGTCTCGGTGTATTAGTGTCTGTGTGTGGCTGTGTATGTGTGTCTTTATCTGTGTGTGCCTGTGTGTATGTGTCTGTGTGCATCTGTGTATGTTTATGTATGTTTGTGCATCTCTGTGTGTGTATCTGTGTGTGCGTGTATCTGTGTGAGTATGTGCATGTGTCTCTGTGTGTCTGTCTTTGTGTGTCTGTATCTGTGTGTGTCTATGTATGTATATCTTTGTGTGTCTCTGTCTCTGTGTGTCTATATATGTGTATGTCTGTGTGTGTGTCTGTGTGTGTATATCTGCGTCTGTCTGTGTGTGTTTATGTGTATGTCTGTGTATGTATGTGTGTGTGTCTGTGTGTCTATGTGTGTGTGTGTGTCTGTGTTTCTATGTGTGTGTGTCTGTGTCTCTCGGTGTGTGTGTGTCTGTGTGCGTGTCTATGTGTGTGTCTCTGTGTGTCTCTCGGGTGTGTCTGTGTGCGTGTCTATGTGTATGTGTTTGTGTGTCTCTGTGTGTGTGTCTGTGTGTCTTTCTCTCTGTACCTCTGTGTGTGTCTGTGTCTCTGTGTGTCTGTCTGTGTGTGCATCTGTGTGTGTATCTTTGTGTGGTTCTATGTGCGTCTCGGTGTGTGTCTGTGTATGTGTGTCTCTCTGTGTGTGTCTGTGTGCGTGCCTCTGTTTTTGTGTCTGTGTATGCATGTGTCTCTGTGCGTGTGTGTCTGTGTCGGGGAGAGAGCTTCCACGACCTGCTTGTGTTAAGCTAGCTAAGCTGGAGGACTTTTAGTCCGGCAGGGTCACCCATGCCAGTAAGGTAGATTTAGTAGGATCCAGACTAAGGGTTGTCAAACTTCTCTACCACTTCTTTGATACTTCTCCTTGCATCCCCCTACTAACTTCTTCGATTCTGTTAGTACTAAGTTTCACCAACTCTCTTCAACTCTCAAAAAAACAAAAAAACAAACATTCTTCTATTACACATTAGTTGTTAGGTAATAAGGGCCTCACCAGTTACCTTATGCCGTGTGAGAAGAGAGGCTTTGGAAACTCTTTTAAATAACGCCTTGGAGCACTCATAGGTTGCAAAAGACTGAGATTGAAGGGATCTCAGGCGTTTGGGGTACGATTAATAGAGAAATGCTAGGTACCCTTTAGAAGCTTTCTGCCCTGCTTCTGCCCAGGTCGCCACCCTGGACGGTACCACATTTGACTCTTTGTCTCCACACCTCTGCACACAAAACTTCTACAGCGCCCGGAGTATTACGTTCGACCTTTTTAGAGCACATCGCGTGTCACGATGAAACCGTGCAAGTGTATACGGATGGCTTCAAGTCCCAAGAGGGGGTCGACTTCCCCGCCTTATATCCTCTATTTGAAGTCAGCGGGGCTCTGCCAGGCGCTCCGTCTATCTTCACGGCCGAGCTGGTTGTAATACACCGCTCGGTACGAGAGATAACGCGACGTGCACGGTTCAGAGACCTTATTGTGATTTATAGCGACTCACAAAGCGCCATTAGTGCTCTCGGACGCGAAGGTTACGGCGGGCCGGGCTGATGTCGAGATTAACTTCTGCTGGGTTCCTGGAAATGTACAAATTGCGAAGAATGAGTCGCCGATGAATGCGCCAAAAAATTCGCAATGACCTGGCAATCAGACCAACGTCTCGCTCTTCCCCACACCGATTTAATGGCATACGCGCAGCTTGCCGAGCTGCTTGGCAAAGATTGGAGACGGTTGAGGGAACTTAAAGTTGACTGCCATTGCGCCGAGACTGTCCCCATGGACCTGCTTCCCCAATGCCGCGACGGCTTTGGGTTGCTTTCTCTCGTCTCCGTATTGGACACACTCGCGGTACGAAACGCCCTTTGATGGAGCGCTCCCCTACGCCCAATTGTGACGACTGCGTTGTGCCCCAGACTATTTGGTACATTATGGTAGAATGTCCCAGTCTGGTTGATCTTCGCGCACTTACCTGTCCCGAGATGGGACGAGCGTACTCGTTACCACTTGTCCCTTTTACTCTGATCTGTTTCGTGCACACAGACTAGACTTGTAGACTATATGACTTTTTAGAATAGTCTGTCTCTCTCCACTTCTTTCAACTGTTTTCTGTAGGTTGCAAGTTCCTGCTCCGGATGGGAGGGGCTAACCCCGACGCCGGAGCCCGTTTCCCTATTGTTGCCTTTTTCTTTTGTTGTTTTTTAGCCTTTGCCTTTCTTATCGTTGTTATTTGTTATTTACTTATTGTTATGTATTTTTAATATAACTTATTAGTAGGCTGTGGTGAGTACGGCAACTTATGACCAAGTAGGTAGTCGCCAAATGGGCTCTTAAATCTCCCCTCCCCTTCTATCAGCGTGACCGTTTCCCGTAAGGTGAAACGGCTGCGCGGCCCCACCGACTCGTTAGACTCACAGGAGGAAACTCACCTGGAATTCTCATATTCTCGCCAAGAACATTTTTCATTCAGTGACGTTCAACACCTGTGGAACTGCTAGGGCCAATGCCTTACTTTTCTGTTGATCCTTTGAAGCTTGACGACCGCTGCCTTTCGCACCTCCCCCATTAAGAGCATACCCTTCAATGCTGTGGTGTTGCTACTCGATATGCGCCAGGTACAGTGCACTATTCGCCTATACCCATGTGCCCGGCGCCTCTCTCTGTCAGCAACGGGTCTCACTGCATCTGAAGTCAACCTAAACTGTACTTATGCCGCCGAGAAACGTCAGTCATACCCTAAGCTCTTTGAGTCTAGGGTTATGAAACAACTTAAATAGTTCAGTGTTGTTCTTGGGCTTTTAGCGTCACTGGTTTTGCCCAGGACTCCTCCTTAGTGGGTACCGACTGTTCTATTTTCTGCCATGCCTCTGCTTCCAAAGCTTCCACAGTTCAGGACTATTGCGTTCTGCTTTTATGGAGCACAATTTGTGGCATGCTGGATCCGTCCCAGTATATACTGATGGCTCCAAGTCCCGGGAGGACATCGGTTTCTACGACGCATCACTTCTATTTGATATCAGAGGGGGCCCTACTAATCGATTGTAAAGGGTAAGCCCTCGTATTCCCATGCCTTTCCTTTCTCATCATAGTTTACGGTGTTTGCCGCAGATCGACCCGCTTCGAGCTACCATTTTGGGCCTAAACTTCTGTAACTTACCACCCTAATTTGCGTAGGGGAAGCGTCTCATCTCACCCCCTTGTGCCACACTTCCATTTTCCTCCTTTAGACTGAAGGATATAAATGAGGCCGTGAGGCCTTTTAATTCATTCTGTTGCGAGAATTCTGCCTTGATTGCTCCGCTGAATCGTTTTCCGTCACTTGCCTTTGGCGTTGTTCATTTTTGGAGACCCGCACTAGATTCCTTCGTGCAGCGAGGATTTTTTGCCATTGATTCCTGCCAGCGTTGTCGCTGCCCCTCTGTCAGCTGCATCGAATTGTGCTCTTCCACTTACGTTTGCAAGTGTTCTCTTTTCGGAAGCCGTTCACACTGGGCACGTGAAAGCTCTCCCCCAGTCACCTCGCCATCTCCTCTTTGGGGAATTCTGTCTTCTCGAATTCCTTCTCTCGGATCGTTGGGCCTTCGAGTCATCGTTCTCCGTGGTATCAACGCCTTGCGCCCCGATATCGCCGTCTGTGGGTTTTGTCCTCGCTGAAGACCGTCATTGCATTCACCCCTGTGGACTTGGGTTGAATTCACTTATCGTCGCCGAGCCTCTTTCGCCTGGGTTTCCGACGTGGGTTATTGCTTCACTGCTCTGGTATCAGGTATTTTGGAGTATTTCTTTCTTCTTACGTCCCTTTTAAATTAATTAAGTTTTATTCATGTAACTTTGAGCCTTTGGGTAAGGGACGTAAGACAGGGAGGTTATTCCGGGAACACCAGTCACTAGAGTAGCGTAGCCTATTTCATCTTCAACGGCGCGTGTCGTTTCGGCTTTAAGCAAATTACTCCTAGAACCCAATTTTGCGTGCGCGAATATCTATTTGGTTAGAACGACTTGTGGTCGTTAGATGGCGATAAGCATTTGTGACTTTTCATTTTTATGTAAATAATACTGTTAATACTTTTATGTGTGTATTCATTTAACCCCTTGCGGATACCTCGTATTTTAGCACCATCCTGATAAATTCTGGTGAATTTCTGGTAGGCCTTTAGAGCCCTGGTCTTCTATAAATTTTTTGTGTATTTACTATTTGGGCCGTGTGAACCAGATTCCGCGATAGCCTTTACAGCGATACACCACTCGGTACGGGAGATAACCCCTCGTGCCCGGCTCTGAAAACGAATTGTAACCTATAACGACTTACAAAGCGCCCTGAGTGCGATCGGGGCTTTGGATTCTCCACACTCCCTGGTTCGCGGTATTCATGACGCCCCAGTTACCGCAAGGCAGGCGGATGTCGAGAATATCTTCTGCTGGGTTCATGAACATGTGGGAACTGCGGGAAATGAGTGCTTAGGATGCCAGAGTCCACGATACCTGGATGACCAGTCTATCGCTTGGCTCTTTCTCACACCGATTACATGTCATGGATCATAGTAGCCCTCCGAGCTGTTTAGCAAAGGAGATGAGATGGTCGAGAGGAACTTAAAGTCATGTGCCATTGCGCCGCGACTCTTCCCATGGACCTACCCACCAATGCCACGCTGGCTTCAGTTCGCTGACCGCCAGTTGATGTAGCGCTCGCTCGCACCTAATTTTGACGACTGCGTTATCAGCCAGACTGTTCGGCATATTCTTATTGAATGTCCTAGTCTGTGTGATCTTCGCGCACGTAATCCGTCTCCGTATCGAGACGAGCGGGGTCGCGACCGTTTTTCCCTTGTACTCAGAATGGGTTCGTGTACACATATTGGTTAACTATCTGACTTATTGGAGAAGGCTGGCCTCCTCCATTTTATTTTACTGTGCTTTAGGTCTCATAGTCCTGCGCCGAGGAGGACCTCCCTCCCGACGCCGGAACGAGCTTCTTTCTTCTTTTTGCCTCTTTTCTTATTTTGTTATTTTCTTGTTTCTTTGCCTTTTTTGTTTTTTGTCGTTTATCTTTGTTATTTGGTTTTCGCATATTTTTTAATCTAGCTTAGTACTAGGCTGTAACGTGATTACGGCGACTTTTAGCCTAGTAGGCAGTCGCAGGATAGGTTCTTTAAAGAATCCTTTCTTTCCCTTGAATCCGTATTGTTGAAAGTTTCGTTCGGGGTTAGTTTATAAGTGATCCACCAATTTTCTGTAAACGTTTTTTTTCTAACACCTCAGCGACAACATTAGTCTGCGAGATAAGTTTGTAACCATTAATTTTTTTGGGTTTTAGGGGTGTTTTGTCCGTGCTCGAGCCCCGGAAGGAGCGGGCTCCCTCAAGCACATGAGCGTGCCTTGTATCTTCTCCTTATCTCTGTTGGGTTTTGTTTAATTTTGGTTTATTTGCTTTTTCTTTATATCCTTTTAATTTATCTCAAGGATAGGCTAGTTTCATATTTCGGTTGCTATGACCTTGATGGCAGACGCCAGCCAGATCCAAAGTGACCTCTAAGTGTTTCTTTCTTCTTGCTTACTTGAGCCTTGTACTTTCTATGCAACTTCACTTCCCTAAATTTCGCTTCTTCCTTTATAAACTTTTTCTAGATTAAATACGGCCGTTACTTTTCACCTCTTTTTCAATTAACTAAAAAAAATACACTGTCCAAAACTAATACATTAACAAAATCTACATTTTCTTAAAAAAAACAACATTTAATTTCACTGAAAATTGCACGGAAAATTCTTTGAGATTTGCCTCTGATAGTTTCCAAGTCTCATTTCATAGAACAGTGGAGAAAATAAAAGTTATGAGCAGAAAGTAAAGTGTATTTGAAGAAAGAATGTGTCCAAACTAGAGAACAATAAACTATAAACTTCAGTTTGCAAGTAACTATTTGGAATGTATGTGTAACACACTGTCCAGCAAGTATTTTAGACTACTCTTGATGGTATTATTCATTTATCAGGATTGTGACTCGAGTTAAGGTCGACATTTCCTCTAGGAAGCAGGTTGTACAGTGGAAGAGAGAAGGAATGACTGACATTCTGAAGCTTTGTAATCGATTAAACAATGTAATTTTACTTATGATAAATCTATATGAGGATAACGGACCCTGGGAATCGATGAAGTAAATGGGTTTCCTCGAAAAAACACTCCCACGGAAGATCGCTCGATGCCACAGATGTCGAAGAAAGACCGTTTTGAGACAATCGGTATTTCACACAAAATTGCCGAGAATCTGAGCCCGAATGCATCTCGCCACACGGCCTCACGTCGTTTAAGAGAGTGGGATGGGGCTCAAATCACGCTACCATGATAAGAAACCACTCTTAAGTAAAAATAATATAGCGGCCAATTTAATATCTTTGATTCTGATAGGAAGGCATGTAAGGCATCAAACGGGTGACAGATTAAATCCCAAATGCACAAGGAAGAATGTTAAATTTTGAAGTAGCAGAGTTTTTTGATTTGGGACATGTTTTCAAAAGCTTGAATCTGCCCGTTCGGCCGTTTACGAGACAAAGTAAAGCAGTGGTATACAAGAAACTGCTTCATGAACATATGTCGCCCTCACATCGGGAGTACGCAAGGCTATTTCCAGGTAAACAATGTTCCGTGCCACACACCAAAGACGGGGAAGCAGTTCTTGGAGCCTGAAAATATCGACGTGATGAATTGGTTTGCGCAGAGCCCTGATATAAACTAGATAGAAAATCTATGGTAGATACTCGGTAAGAAAGTTATAGCCTGGAAACCAACGAAGTTAAAGATCTCTGACAGAGAATGGAATATAATCACATCCAAACAATGCGACAAATTTTGTGAAGTTCTGAAAAGATGTGCTGAAGTCATTCGGAGCAATAGCCGGCATACTTATTAATATATTGTTCAATTGTCTGAGATAATTTTGCTTTATTAGTTATGACTGCATTGATACTTATTTTTATCTAGTCTTTGACGCATACTTTCTTCAAATACACATTACTTTTTTTCTCTTAAATGTGACTTACTGTATAAGAGGCAAACTTCAAAGCATTTTATGTGCAATTGTCATGGAAATTAAAAACATTTTCAAGTAATGTATATTTTAGTATTTTGTTCTCTAGTTTTGGACGGTTTTATATATTGATTTGCAAATCATAACCTTTCATTTTATTCAATCTCGTTGCAGACAAACAGAAGTTTGAAAAAGACCGCATTGAGAGCAGTGAAGACACTAGTGACAACACCAGTGAGGAGAGCACAGAGGAGGACGATGAAGATATGGCATTGATAACAACATGTTGTTTTTGTCTTTCAAGTAAAACAGGATCCATTGGTGTTGGAATCTTCTGTTTGGTGAGAAAATAATTTGTTTAGAGATAAAGGGCAATACTTTTTCATCTTAAACTGTTCCCCAGAAAAGAATCAAGAAAAAACACAATTTTGAGAACTAACTATAGATATTCCGAGCTTAAATTGTGACTATTTTATTTGACTAGGAAAGACCAGGTCCACTGTTGTCGCATAGGAGTTATTTTCGATGTGTTCAACTTCCTGGAAGTTGGTTCTACTTATTAGCATCGCGATCGCAAAGTTTGATCGTTAACCAGGGTTCTCTGTCTAGAAAGCAGATCGACTTTGCCGATCCTGGTTCTTATAAATTCGCCAAGTACTAGATACTGCTTCCTTTTTGGAACGTCGCCATGCCTACAAATAAGGGGGTGCAGATTTATCACAATGTCGAGCCGTATCAACAATGATATGGAATGTTAGAATCTGGTAAGAGGAGTACAATGTGGTGTTTTAGGAGGGTGGAATCATGCCTCAGAACGATGTAAAGATGTGGATTCAGACTATGTAAAGTAAAAAGAAATATGGCAGAATCATAGTAGGGTAGAAAATTTTAAAATTATAACATTTACCTTGTATGAGTGGATTCACGCGATACAAATAGCGTCATATGATTATATAGAATTTCTGAGTTGTTTATGAAATAGGTTAAATTGGTTCTAATCTCTTTTATAATGCTATATTCTTTTCCGTTATTAAAAATTTCAAAATTTAATACCATTAAAATGAAAAGAGGTTCACAAATAGAAATTAAAATATGCACTTAGAACTTGTTGTAGCGACATGGAAACCTTAATCTACCTTGTGCGTACACTGTACATTTTCCACACGCAAAATGTTCATACATGATTGTTGTCTTTTAAACTTGATTGGTGGCGGATTCTGTAATCTCTCAACGCTTCCTTTAGTTTATAATACCTTCTTTGACATTCCTTTGGACTACAATACAAGATAGATCTGGAGAACAATATCGGTCAGTGAAATTGGAGTGGCCCCCGAGCAAAATGGGGAGAGCGGCGGAAGCTTGCTTCCTGTTTCACTTTTTTTCGGGAGACCATATTGGGTTCGTTGCCCCTCACCCTAGTCTAACAGGGTGCAGAGTTCCGCGACCCCCTCTTCACGATATGGAAGCGGAGAGGTGAGTCGCAATTTGCACCCAAGATGATATATCTTTTCTTTATCTGGCTATACAAACCTCCCTTCAGACTGGGACAGTCAAGCTCTGCGTGGATGGGAGATATTCTCTTGTCTCTATATTCCACTGTCAGCCTACTTTGATAAGGCAGAGTTCTACCACATCGTAGCGTTGTTGCTGAATCATTTCTCCTTTTCGTAGATTTGAGTGGTGGATGACACTTCCAGGAGGAATACACGATCAATCCCAGATGCCGGCTCCCCACGGAGCTGGTTCCCCGTAATGGGCATGGCGATTTGTTTCTCTGGCCGCCGTCCCCTTCCACGCTCGCGGTGTTTCCAGAGGCTCGCCGCGAGAGTACTCCTGCCTTGTCGTTGGAGGGGGGGCTCAGCCCGCTTATTAGCGAGGATTGCAAAGTGGAGTTTTACTATACCTCTCTTCTCCCTCATTTACCTATATTTATGGTCTCATTTTTATGTTATTCATGGTCTCCCACTGTTCCCCTCTATCTCCTTTCCTTTTTTACTTTCTTAACTCTTTGCGCTCAAGTCTTTGCGATGGTTTTTGCGCCCTTGAAGGGAAAATCCCGAAGGCAGCCACCAGTTTTTAAAACGAAGTTGCTGGTTGAGGAGTGCACAAATCCCTCCCTCACTCTGAGGGTGCGCATCAGATGACGTGGTTGCGTAGGCAGCTTCCACTCTACGTGAAACTGCTTCCCCTTCCTTAATCAACATAGTAGTATATGGATAAAATTAAACCAAAAACTATTTCGCAGAAGTCTCCGACTTCTGTTCCTCGTATTCCTGGACCTCGTTCCACTTCTCGCATTCTCGCAGCCCTTTTCTTCAGAGGTTGACCCTAAGTTGGTCTACCATCGCCTTTTGGTTCTTAGAACGAAATCTGATATTCCTCTATCAAAACTTAATATTTTATATATCAGTGAGAATTTCGATGGACGTTGCGGAGAACCACACCGCATGTGGTCCCGTGATGATGGTGCCCTAGTAGTAGAGGTCACTTCCCATCCCAAACACGATTCAGTACAAGCCCTCAAGATACTTGATCACTCTGAGATTGCCGTCTCATCCCACCCAACCTTCAACACAGTGAAGGGTGTTGTTATCCGTTCTAATGAACTAATCGACTACGACCTCAAGATGTTTCAGTCAAAGCTGGCTAGCTAGCGGATTATTGATATTCATAGACCACAGCGAACTGTTGGTGGGATCCGGGTGAACACACCAACGATGTTCCTGACGTTTGATCATTGTGATCTTCGAACGCATATTAAGGCGGGTTACCTACGAATTCCAATCAAACCTTCCCTATACATCTAATCCGAGACGATGCTTTAATTGCCATATGTTTGGTCATGTGAGTACTGCCTGCCCCTACCCCTATGTATGCATAGGTTGCGCGCATGCCTATCATGGTCATTCCTGCGACCATCCCCGCTGCTGTACCAATCGTGGAAGCCCCGTAGTGCTTCTTCCTCGAGGTGTCGCACATTTCTTTTTGAAAGAGAGGTCTTAGCCTTTCGTGATTCTGCTAAAGTAGATATGCACGAAGCCCGTCGATTAGTCCGGGAGAAATTTATCTCTCCCGGCGTCAAGTTCTCCGATGTCCTACGCATGACAGCGAACTCTCGTCCCGCTCACCCGCGTATCCCGTACACTACAGCTCTTCAATAATCCCGGGATGCAGCCCTACCACCGCCAGCTGCATCACCTTCTTTTTCTACTCAGATCAAGTTTGGTCCCCTAGTATACCCCCTTCCCCCCCCCTTATTGACCCCGCACCGGCAAAGCGTGCTCAATCCCCGGATGCCACTCCAGAGACTCTGGATGACATCCAAGCCTATCTCGAATCTACTGATGTCATGAGTGAGGACTTCTGGCCAAAGCGTAAGACCTCTCCCGACTTTTCCCCCTCCCTCTGGGAAGCTAATTTCAAAAAGGGCGGGTGATATACCACAACTCCCAGAAGGTAACGATACGTGCAAGTCACCTTTACCCACACCACTACCTCCCGACCAAGACAATACCCCATCTTCCATTCCTGTTAGCTCTGTCTCCTTGAAACCCTCTGGAACTACTACTACCGACCTCCCTTCAGACGTAGGATGGACACCGTCCATTAAGAGTGATGATCCTCCCCGCACTGGGAGTAACGTTACCCCACAATCTTTTTTTGTCTCGAGCCTTTCTTCCGGGTTATGACCCACTAACTGTGGTCTCTCGAAACAAACTTAGCTCCCGCAACACTAGCCCCCGCCCCTCTAAATCGGGAATTGCATCGCAGTTAAGGGACTCCTATAATGCCCGTGCTGAGTTATTCTTGCACGGCATCTTTTCATGAGGGCTCCTCCCCCTCGTTCAACGCCCCATCCACCCCAAGCTTAGCCTCTTCTCCTTCTTTCTGACAGCTTGTGTTTTTACCCTACCTTATCACTCTTCCTACAACCTCTCCCACAACTTTCTCTGGTCGGCCTTTAATTTTACAGGGTAGATGTTGACCAGCTTCCTCTCACCCAACTATCCCGGATGGGGGTTGGGAGGAAGAGACAACGCCCCCTCACCCCTGAGCTCCAGTTTGGGAGGGTAGGTTTTTAAAAACCTTCTTTACCCCTACTCTCACCCTCTTCGAGCCCCTTTTCTCTCTTATTTTCACAGTCTACCGACTTTACGCCGTACCTAAGGTGGAACCGTTATGCTGATGGGCTGCCAGATCACAAGGCGGGAGGAGTGGTCTAAAATGGCGGCAGCTGGCTTTCCGGCCCCGTGTTCACCCCTCGCAGAGTGGGCTACTGCGTGGGGTGATGAGCGTATGAGTCCTGGGAAAATACCAAGAACACCATACTCATGAATGGAATTAAAAAAATAAAATCTCCTCTTTAACTCCCCTTTCATTCAGCGACGGAGCTGCCTTCGGGAGCTCCACTGGAAAAATAGAGGTCCCCCCTCCCCTGTGCTTTCGTAAGGGACCTTCCAAATTCTTCAACCGAAGAGGAGGCTTACTCCCTTCCTTTTCCTATGGGTGTAGGGGACTCCTCCTAACGGGGGATGGCCACAAGGACAACCTCTTCTTGAGAAGGACATAGTCCCTGATGTGAGAAAGCCCCAGACGGTACGGTCTTCCATGGGGTCGAACTTGGGCTCTGTGCCAAACACAGAACCCCTGTCCTTTCCTTAGCAAGCTCCCCTCAGAAGGCCAAGGAGAGGAGCGATCACCTCCCCCGGATGGTGCTCCTGCGACAGGCAGGACGTTCTCCGTTTCAGAGAAGGAGTGTACCGAGCCTATGGGCTCCTACCGGCGGAGGAGAGAAGCAGGTTCATCCCCCGCCCTCCTTTCATAAGAAAAACGAATAGGAAAAAGACGAAAAAGACTCGGAGGTTCCCCACCCCATCCGCATGGACAAAGGGACGGATGGGGCCGCTGCCGTTTCGGGATGCGACCAAGCCAAGATCGGCACCTCCGGTTCCGGTGCTCCCCCAGGAGCGGAGTTCCAGGCTAAGACCAAAAGTGCACACAGCGGAGCCTCAATTACGTCGGAGCTGCTTATTCAGAGGATAGCTGGCGTTTTCGAGCCCGGTGACTCCAAGCGCTGTCTCGTTATTTGTTCCACTGATGGCTGTATGTTGGCTAAAGGGCAAAATGATCCATCAGAAGAGAGCTTTAGCTAGCATGATTGGTAGAGAGCTGAAGGTGATCCGTTTCTCAGACGGTAGCCATTTGGCGAATGCGTTAAATCCCTCCGAGGCGGCCATGATTAGTGCCCTTCGGACACTTGATGGCACGCTTGTGAGTGTGACGCCGCACTCTACCATGAACTTCGTGAAAGGAGTAGTGTATGCGAGGGAACTCGTGGACTACTCCATAGATGACATCACCTTAGAGCTGGGCGAGCATGGAGCGGTCAAGGTCAAACGTGTGATAAGAAAACAGAGGGGCCCTTGAGACCCACCCCTAAACTCTTCGTCACGTTCGATTGTGACAAGCTCCCTGAGTCGGTGCGTGCCGGTTGGTATTGCTATCGCGTGAAGGCATTCGTGCCACTGCCGCGGATGTGCTACTACTGCCACCGTTTCGTCCATAATAATCGATCCTGTAGACGCGCAAATTCAGGGCTATCCGAAGTCTGTGTAAGTTGCTCCAAAACCGCGCACGGTAAGTTAAATCGTGTGTGACAAAGTGTGTTCATTGCGGAGAGCCGCACCTCTCTTCTTCGAAGCAATGTGGTGCGTATCTCCTTGAGAAGGAAATCCTGGCCGTTCATGCTCAGGATCGTCTCTCATTGCGCGAAGCAAATAACTTGGTCTTGGAGCGCCCGGAGCTGTCCGGGACCTCATATGACTTAATGTTGAGAAAGACACCCACTACTCCTGGCCCCTCCAGGCCTACGACACGGTCCTTTTGGCGCCCATTCGGAACCTCTCTGCAATTTCTACTCGCCCCGGGCGCTTCCCTGGTAGCCCTGTAAGGGGCGCGGCAATTTGCCTTCCTGGCAGCCGTGCTGACGGGACTCAGCGCCCCGTCCGTCCCCAGCTTAGCATCTTCTTCTTCCTTTTGAAAGCCTGCATTTTTAACTTACCTTCCCACTCTCATTACAACCTCTCACACAACTTTCTCTGGTCGGGCTCTAATTTCACAGGGTATATGCCAATCAGCTTCCTCTCTCTCAACTATCCCGGATCGGGGCTGAGGGTGGACGGAACAATGCCCCCTCACCCCTGAGCTCCGGTTTGGAGGTGGTGTTTTAACATCCTGCTTTATCTCTACCAACACCTTCGTCACATACCTCTTTCTCTCTCCTTTCAATCTCTATCGATTTAACGCCCAGCCTAAGGTGAAGCCGACATACCGAAGGGCTGCCTGGCTACTGGGCGGAAAGGTGTGGTCCTTATTGGCGGCAGCTGTTTTTTCCTCCCCGTGTTCACCCCTCGCAGAGTGTGCTACTGCGGGGGATGATTAGCGTTTGCTTCCCGTATAACTAATAGGATCACCAGGCCCGATGATGAGAATTTAAAAAGTAAAACTCTCTCCCTTTCCACTTCACCATCAACGGAGCCGCCTTCGGGCATATCCCCTGAAAAAATGAAGGTCCTCCCCCCCTGTGCTCTTACAGGGGATCCTCCAAAACTCTTAAACCTGAGAGGAGGCTTACTCCTCTCCCTTGCCTAAGGGTTAAGGGGACTCTCCTCACACCCTTTTCTCCGGAGGTGGCCTCGGGTGCCTTCCTGATTCAAGCGGCAGTCCCCCCCTTTACTTTCGAAATGGACTGCCAAGAAAGGCAGGCGGCCCACAGGACCCACCCCCTTAAGGGGAGGAGGGAAGACAGGAGCCATAGGCCTCGTCCCTCTAAAGACCTGCGGGCTCAAATTTTGAGCTTATTGGTGGTCACCGCACGTGGCCCCCTATCTTACCAGACCAAAGACGATGTAATCAATGGGATCTGTGATGTCCTGGGGGTATTAGGGGGTAGCCACATCCCCCTCCTGAGATGGAATGGTCCCTGAGGCAACCTAGCCCCAGACGGTAGGACCTTCCATGGGGATGAACCTGGGCTCGTTGTTAAGCATCGAACCCGAGCCCGGCCCTGTGCAAAGTTCTCCTCAGACGGCTTGGGTCTCCAAGGCTTTACAAGGAGAGGAGAGATATCCTCCTCCGGCTGGTGATCTTGTGAAAGCCAAGACCTTTTCCCTTTCGGAGAAGGATCTTGCTGAGGCCGTTTCATCTGGCTTTGTGCTCCCTTCAGCGGAGCGGAGAAGAGGGTTCATTCCCCGTCCCTCACTTCTAAAATGAAAAAGACGAAGATGACTCGGGGCTCCTCTCCTTCCGTGGGAACAGACGGGGCCGCTGCCGTTTCGGCAGGCGACCAAGCCAAGATCGGCACGTCCGGCCCCGTTGCTTCCCCCGGTAGGGAGTCCCAGAAGAAGACCAGAACTGTGCAGAGCGAAGCCTCGATTACGTCGCGGCCCCTCATTCAGAGGCTACCTGGCGTTTTCGAGCCCGCTGGCTTCCAGCGTTTCCTTGTTATTCGCTCCACTGATGGCAGCCAGGATTAATGCCCTTCGGACACTAGATGACAAGCCTGTGAGTGTGACACCGTTCTACCATGAACTTCATGAAAGGAGTAGTTTATGCGAGGGAACCCGTGGGCGACTCCATATATAATATGACCTTAGAACTGTCCAACCATGGGGTTGTTGAGGTTGAGCGTGTGATGAGGAAACAGAAAGGGGCCTTGAAGCCCACCTCTACACTCTTCGTCACGTTGCGTTCGTGTAGGGGTGCAAAGTCGAGGTTACCCGAAGTCTATGAATGTTGCTCCAAGGACGCACATAAGTCCAAATCGTGTGTGGCCAAGTGTGTCAATTGTGGAGAGCCACAGCCAGCTTCTTCGAAGCAATGTGGTGCGTATCTCCTTGAGAAGGAAATCTTGGCCGTTCAGGCACAGGATCCGCTCTCATTTCGCGAAACTAAGCACTTGCTCCTGGCGCGCCCGGCGTTGTCTGGTATATCCTATGCCTCAATGCTAAGGAAGACACCCTACGCTCTAGGTCCCTCCAGGCCTACGTGCACGGTCGTTTTCGCGCCCATTCAGAACCCTTCTGCGGGTTCTACCCACCCCGAGCGCTAGTATAATAAAGCTAGGGGGACAAAGGGTTTACACCCAGCCCCGGCTAAAACCAGGGCTCTCCTCCCTTTATCCAGCGTGACCGTTTCCCGTAAAGCGAAACGGCCGCGCGCCTCCACCGAGTCACTAGACTCACAGGAAGCAACACTCCTGAAGTTGGTCGTGGGGCCATCTTCCGGCGTTTCTAAAGCTACACGCCGAAAGGAGGACAGCACCAAAGAGCATTCGATCCTTCGCCCACACCCAGTGGTAGGCTGGGTGGCTCGAAGACGGTGGATGCTCCATAAGAGGGACTCCAACCTCCGAAGCCGCCCTGATCGCCTAAGGTTTAGAGACGGAGGGAGGAAAAGCCTGGCATGGTGAGCCCAATCTCCCTCGATATGTCTTCGAAGGCGACAGCGCATTGTCCGGCCAAAAACGCCCTGAGTTCTGCCTCCGGCCATTCTCGTGAGGGTCTTCTCTTCGAAGAGGGCCCCCGCATCCCCCGCGAGCTAGGCCTGGATGGCATATTCCTCCAATGGAATTGCCGCGGACTCGGGGCCAACTGGGAGGAATTGCGAAGGCTTGTCTCGTCCCGTTTTCCCTTAGCTATCTTTTTGTAGGAGACCATGCTGGGCGCGTGCCGTCCATCCTGGGGTATAATGGTTTTGCGACTACACCACCACTGGATGTGGGATGTGCTGGAGATTGTGCCATTTACACCCGGCCTGATGTATTCGTTCTTCTCTTCGCTTTATATACCTCCTTTCAGGCAGTAGCTGTGCAGCTGCATCTGGATAAGAGGTATACTGTTATTTCCGAGTACATTCCACCGTCAGCTGACTTCGACGCAGAGGACTTCCCCCGCGTCGTGAACGGTTGCCGAGACCCTTTCTCTTGATCGGAGATCTGAACGGTAGACACCCACTCTGGGAGACTACTCGATCAATCCAAGGTGTCAAGTCTTTGCCGACTTGATCGACGAGCTTGAGATAAGTTTCCTAAATATGGACGAGTTTACGCTTCACTGCCCAAGAACCGCTTCATTTTCCTGTCTCGACCTATCTTTGTACTCTCCAGTCACAGCCTGATTTTGAATGAGGGATAGTCGATCACCTCCAGAGTAGTGATCACTTTCCCATTCAAATATTATTTTCTGGGCTGCTGCCGCCCGAGAGCCCGCCCTGGTGGTGTTTGGCGTGGTGGTTCGCATTTTAGGAAATTACTGATTTCTCTGTCTCAGTCGAGGGGTTAAGGTTGGTAGATGAGGCCGTAGAGTTTTTCTCCGGCAACTACTATTCCTAGAACTTCTAAGGTTGCAGATCATCGAACATTCAGTGTCAAGCTATTGTTTCCCGGTTGTCATGGTGAAGAAGGCCGATCGTTCTTATCGAATGTGCATCGATTTTAGAAAGCTAAATTCGGTTACCGTATTCGATGCCGAACCAATCCCCACCATAGATCAGAACCTCCACCTTTTTGAGAAGGTCAAGTTCATCTCCGAGCTAGATTTATGCAAGGCCTATTATCAGATCACCTAAGGAAGGAAGTGACAAAATTTACAGTTTTCCCCACCGAGAAGGGCCTTATGCATTTCCGACGGCTCGCTTTTAGTCTGATTACGGCTTGCAGCAATTATAACCGGATGATTATGAGGATTTTAGAAGGCTTACCCAACGTCACTTTCTATTTCGATAATGTTTATGTGGCCATTCAATATTGGGATCAACACTTAACCACCCTTCAAGCCCTTCTGTATCGACTCTGGGAATACAATTGGACAATTGGACCAGGCAAGTGCCCCGTCGTTTTTGGCACTATCGATTACCTCCGTGCATTAATTTTTGTCCATAAAATAAATTTGTATATTCAGCCATATAATGAATTCCTTTTATATCCTTAATTTTGGGGGGTATAATCGTAGGATAAACTCAACCTCGGGCCAGTAAGCCCCACTTAATGGTATCATAGAAAAAAAAATCCTTCCGCAACCATACCGTAGCATTATAGAACCTTGTGTATATGTATGGTACAACTCCCCTCCCCCTCCACTAGCCCCACTATTTTGTACTTTTGCTCCATTAGGTATTCTCAACTTTATTCACTATTGTCATGCGACCTTAAGTTATATTCCTCCCCCATTAATCATTCTCCGATGTCACTTCTTTCCCTGAAGTTCCATCTGGGAATGGAGGAGTGCCAGAGATGAGAGAGAGAGAGGGAAAGAGAGAAAAAGAGAAAGAGAGAAAGAAAGAAAGAAAAGAGAGAGAGAGAGAGAGAGAGAGAGAGAGAGAGAGAGAGAGAGAGAGAGAGAGGGAAGATGCGCGCTGCCGCACCCTTCAATGAAGAGAGAGAGAGAGAAAAAGATGCGCGCTGCCGCACCCTTCAATGGAGAGAGAGAAAAAAAGATGCGCGCTGCCGCACCCTTCAATGGAGAGAGAGACAACAGGGTCCTGGGTGACCCTTGATGTCTGCGCTAATGAGAGAATGAGAAATCATGAGACGCTGTGGTGGCCGAAAGCCCGCTATCGCAGAAAGCCGTGACAAGCTTGATAGCCCGAAAAGGTCCCATTAGGAGTCGGACAAAGTTTCGCCTCGCCGGATTAGGAACCTACTCTCAATCATGCTAAAAGGGGAAGACTACTCTCGCCTGTCGATGCGTTTGACCCTGGAACCCTTTCCTTCGGACAGGGGGGGGGGAAACCCCACATTCGACCCCACTATAAATCCTCCGGTGGCCCTATAAACCCGCTATTCGAGTCCCGTTGGACTCTGAACAATTCTCGCAGAACCCCTCAAGCTCCGGGTATTCTCAATTAATTCACGTGAGTCTACCCCGTACCCGTTATACCCTCTCCTCGAACGCAACGCAACAAGTCTTTATTCGTGTCTAACTCGAAAGCAAGATCTAAGTTTATCCCGTAATAGTCATTGTCAAGAGACTATTATTTGAACTTTGCGCCAAGCCAAGGATTACACCTTGGGACCAAATCTCCAAAATAACAACAGTGCGCAACACTCCTGTCCAAGTTCTCTCTCTACTACTATCCCCCCCCCCCTTAATGTAAGCCTCCATTTTGGACTTCGTATAATCTCAAGGTAATTTGAGCGACCCTCGGTCAATACTGTTCGTATTTGTTTGTATGGCGACCGTCCACGTCGTCTCCCCCTTCCCTTTTAGCGGCTGAGACTCGTGTACGTCTGTGTATCTAGCGTTTTAAAACACCTTTTAACCTTGTAAAAGAATAGTAATTTGCATATAAGTAAAGTTATTTCGGTACCCTTTTTTCTATTGTCCCGGAACCTCCAAGACAGTCGACTGTTTGCAACCTACATTTAGTTAATTCGTACTCTGCTTGTATTATAAATCCCCCACGCACATAACCATTCAACCTCGGCTGAGAAACGAAGAAAGGGATAAATTGACCCTATTCTACGACACGCAACCTTAGGGTCTCTTGTACCCGCGTCATGGATATTCTTCGTTCCCTAACGTTCAGCCTTGGGGCGCTGATAGGGCTGCTGCCTTATTTTTTTAGCGATCCTTTGTTCGTTCGAAGCGCAACTACGGATGTAAGTTTAATGCATTCGCACCTGAACATGTATTGCGGAAGGTGGAATCGATATACCACACCGGCCTTCGCCTGGCGACCGGTGACTTCTGCAATTCCCCTGTTAGGAGCCTATTTTCTAATGTTGGGGAGATGCCACTCGCTCTGCGCCGTGCACAGTACATTATTCGCCTGTACGTGTAAGTCCTGCGCCTCCCTCAGTCGCTGATCTAGCCGGTGCCTATGCCGCCGGGAGACGCCAGTCATACCATAAGCCCTTTGGGTTTAGGGCTAGGAAACTCCTTCGTGAGCTAGGTATAGATAGTTCTCTGACCGGGAGCAACCCTGGTTCTGCTCAGGAAGCCACAATGAAGGGTACCATCTTTGGCTATTTGTCGCCATGCCTCTGCTCCCAAAGTTTCTACAGTGCTGAGAGTATTGGGTTCGACCTTTTTGGAGCATACTTTAAGTCACCCTGGAACCGTGCGAGTGTATACGGATGAGTCATGTCCCAAGATTGGGTCAGTTTCCACACCCTATCCCCTCTGTTTGAAGTCAGCCCCGTAAGGGGCGCGGCGATTGGCCATCCTGGCCTCCGTGCTGACGGGACTCAGCACCCCATCTGACCCAGCTTAGCCTCTTCTTCTTTCTTCAAAACACTTGTTTCTTCGCTCTTCATACAACCTCTCCTACAACTTTCTCTGGTCAGCTTCTAATTTCACAGGGTGGATGCTGACCTTCTCCTCAGCCAACCGTCCCGCATCGGGGCTGTGGAGGGAGGGGTCAATGTTCACTAACCCCTGAACTCCGGTCTAGGGTGGCTGGTTTTTAACAACCTGCTTCATCCCCACCCATACCTTCCTCACATGCCTTTTCCTCTCCTCTTCACATTATATCAATTTTACGCCGTGTTCAAGGTGGAGCCGCCATGCCGATGGACTGCCAGGCCACCAGGCGAGAGGGGTGGTCTGAAATGGCTGGGGATTCTCAAGCAGTACAATGAGGGGAGGGATCTCCTCCGGATGATGCCCCTGTGACCACCAGGACCTTCTCCATTTCGGAGAAGGACCTGGCTGAGGCCGGTACATCTGGCCTAGGGGCTTCTACCGGCGGGGGTGAGAAGTGGGTTCATTCGCGCCTTCCTCTCCAAAAAAGAAAAAGACCAAAACCAAAAAGACAAAGAAAACTCGGGGCTCCTCTCTATCCGCTGAGGCTGCGGGACGGATGGGTCTGCTCCCACTCTGGCAAGCGACCAAGCCAAGATCGGCACATCCAGCCCCTATGCCCTTCTAGTTGCGGAGCCCCTGACTAAGACGAAAAGTGCACAAGGCTGAGCCTCGATGACATCAGGGCCCCTCACTCAGAGGTTACCTGGCGTTTTCGAGCCCACTGGCTTCAAACGTACCCTCGTTATCCGCTCCACTGATGGCACCATTTTGTCCAAGGTTAACATGATCCATCAGAGGATAGGTTAGCTAGTGTAATTGGTAGAGAGCCGAAGGTGACCCGTTTCTCGGAAGGGAGCCTTCTGGCGAATGCGGCGAATCCCGCCGAGGCAGCCAAGATAAGTGCTCTTTGGACACTTCATGGCACCCGGTGAGTGTGACGCCGCACTCTACCATGAACTTTGTGAAAGGAGTAGTTTATGCGAGGGAACTCGTTGACTACTCCATTGAGGACATCACCTTAGAGCTGGCGGACCATGGGGCCTTCAAGGTCGAACGTGTGATGAGAAAACAGGGAGGGGCCTCAAGACCCACCCCTACACTTTTCGTCACGTTCGACTGTGACAAGCTCCCTGAGTTGGTGCGTGCCGGTTGGTACCGCTTCTGCGTGAAGGCATTCGTGCCACTGCCGTTGCGGGGCTATTACTGTCACCGCTTCGGCCATACGAATCGCTCATGTAGACGTGCAAAGTCAGGGTCACCCGAAGTCTGTGTAAATTGCTCCAAGGTCGCACACGACGAGTCTAAATCGTGTATGGCCATGTGGGTCAATTGCGGAGAGCCGCACCCAGTTTCTTCGAGGCAATGTGGTGCATATCTCCTTGAGAAAGAAATCCTGGCCGTTCAGGCCCAGGATCGACTCTCATTCAGCGAGGCTAAGGACTTGGTCCTGTTGCGCCCGGCTCTGCCTGGGACGTCATAGGCCTCAATAGTTAGACAGGCACCCTCTGCTCCTTGCCCATCCAGGCTAACGAGCACGGTTGTTTCCGCGCCCATTCGGAGCCGTTCTGCGGGCTCTACTCAACCTGGGCGCTCGTCTGGTAAAGCTGGCGGCAAAAAGCGTTCATACCCAGCCCCGGCTAAAACTAGGGCTTCCCCCTCTTCCCCCAGCGTGGCCGTTTTCCATAAGGCGAAACGGCCACGCGCCTCTTTGAGTCGTTAGACTCACAGGAAGCAACACCCCTGAAGATGGTCGCTAGGGCATCTTCCGGGGTTCCTAAAGCTGTCCCCCGAAAGGAGGACAGCAACAAAGGAGCTTCGACTCCTTCGCCCAAGCCTAGTGGTGGAGCGAGTGGCTCGGAGACGGTGGTTCCTCGAAAAGAGGGCCTCCCGCCTCCATAACCACAACGCCTGCCTAAGGTTTCGAGGCGGAGGGAGGAAAAGACTCGCATGGCGAGCTTAACCTCGCCCAATAAGTCCTCTAAGGCAACAGCGCTTTCAGCGCTTTGTCCGGCCAACAGCGCCCGGGGTTCTGCTCCCGGGAAGCGTACGGCCATTACCGTGAGGGTCTTCAGTTCGAGGAGGGCCCCGCGTCTCCTCTAAGTTAGGCCTGGAGGGCAACTGGGAGGAGCTGCGGAGGCTCGTCTCGTCCCGTTCCCCGTTAGCTATCTTTTTGCAGGAGACCATGCTAGGCGCGTGCCCCCTGCTCGCCCTCCCTGGGTATAAGGGTCTTGCGACCCCACCACCGTGGGAAGGCTGGGCTGGGGGTGTCGCGTTTTACACCGGGCATGATGTCTCCGTTCTTCCTTTCTCTTTAGATACCTCCTCTAAGGCAGTGGCTGTGCATCTGCACCTGGATAGGAGGTATACTATCATTTCTGCGTACATTCCACCGTCAGCTCACTTCGAAGCGGGGGACTTCCGCCGCGTGGTGGCACGGTCTCCGAGGCCCTATCTCTTGCTTGAAGATCTGAACGGCAGGCATCCTCTCTGGGGAGATTACTCCATAAATCCAAGGGGACAAGTCCTGGCCGATCTGATCGAAGAGCTTGAGATGGGTGTCCTAAACGTGGATGAGTTTACGCATCACTGCCCGAGAGCCGCTTCATTTTCTTGCCTTGACCTTTCTTTGTGCTCTTCGGATGCACAGCCTGATTTTGATTAGGGGGTGGTCGATGACCTCCATGGTAGTGATCACTTTCCCATTCAAATATAATTTTCAGGGCAACTGCCGCCTGAGGGACCACCTCGGTGGTGCTTGGCGCGAGCGCGGTGGCCTGCATTTCAAGAAATGACTGAATTCTCTATCTCAGTCGAGGAGTTTAGGTCGGTAGATGAGGCCGTTGAGTTCTTTTCCGGCAACCTCATCGCCGTGGGCCTGACTACTATTCCTAGGACGTCTGGTCGTTTTGCACGCCGACCACTCCCATGGTGGTCGGCCGAGTGTGAGACGGCCCTCAAACAGAAGCGTTATGCCTATATGCCTTATAAGCGCCGCCCGAACGATTTGAGTGTCGCTGAATTTCGTCGGGCTAGGGCTAGGTTCTGGTATATTTCGAAGCAAGCCCACCGCTCTTCTTGGCGGGCATACGTGTCTTCACTTAACGGGAAGACCCCTTTAGCTGAGGTGTAGAAGCAAGTCAAAAGGATTCGGGGCAAGTTCTCGCAGGACCCCCCTCCCGTTCTCCAGGAGAATGGGACCGCAATCTCGGACCCCGCGTCCGTGGCGGAATCCTTAGCGACCGCTTTTTTTCACATTCTCTAGCCGGGATGCTGCTCCGCCAGCATTCAATGCACGTCGTGGTGTCGCGGAAGGCCGCCGGCTGGACTTTACCTCCAGAGGCGGAGAACCCTTCAACGACAAGTTTACTGTGAGTGAGTTGCGTTCCGGTCTCGCTTCGTGCGCGGACACCGCCCATGGTCGGGAGATGTCCCGTACGCCATGCTTCGACACCTGGGTGAGCGAGGCCTGGCCTTTCTGTTAGATTTGTTCAACAGAATCTGGATGGAAGGTCTTCTCCCAGACTCCTGGCGAATCACTACTGTGCTCGCCTTTCGCAAGCCGGAGAGAGATCACTCTACTCCGACCGGTTTCCGCCCAATCTCTCTAACCTCCTGCGTGTGCAAGTTGATGGAGAAATTGGTAAATGTTAGATTAGACTTTTTCCTGGACAGCGGAGGCCATCTGTCTTCCGCACAGTGCGACTTCCGCAAGTTCCACTCCACGTCGGATGCTCTGCTCCGACTGGAAAATGCCGTCTGCGAGGCTTTCCTTCGTAGACAGCACTACGCCACGGTCTTTTTCGATCTTGAGACGGCCTACGATACCGCATGGCGATATAGTATCATGGAGACTGTCCATACGATGGGGGCGAGACGACGCCTCCCAATGTTTATATCTGAATATTTGTGAGATGGTCGATTCCGCGTACGGGTGGGGGGAGCCCTCTCCTGCCCAAAGGAGCAGGAAGAGGGTGTCCCGCAGGGAAGTGTCCTCAGTGTCACACTCTTTGCACTGAGCATCAACAGCTTCGCCTCGGTGCTGCCAGAAGATGTTCTCGCTACGCTCTACGTGGACGACCTTTTGATCTCTTTTGGCGCGGCCCAGATGCCAACTCTGGAGCGTCGACTCCAACAGGCATTGAACTTAGTTTCTCGCTATGCCGAAGTGCGCAAGTTTCGGTTTTCTTTGGCCAAGACTAAGGTGGTGCACTTCTGCCGCCATCTACGGCTTCACCCCGACCCAATTTGTTTCTTAATGAGGTGCGCCTGTATGTAGTTGATTCGCACCTTTTCCTTGGTCTTGTATTCGACTGACGCCTCACCTGGGAGGCTCATATTCACAGCCTTAGGGTCTGCTGTACTCGCGCCATGGACATTCTCCGTTCCGTAACGTTCAGCGCTTGGGGCGCTGATAGGGCTACTGCCTTACTTTTTTATCGATCCTTTGTTCGCTTTTAGCTTGACTACGGATGCGAGTTTTATGCACCTGCAGCCGAGCCTTTATTGCGGAAGGTGGATTCGATCCACCACACCGGCCTTCGCCTTGCGACCGGTGCCTTCCGCACTTCCCCCATTAAGAGCCTGTTGGTCGATGCTGGGGAGATGCCACTCGCTCTGCGCCGCGTGCAGTGCATCACTCGCCTGTACGCGCGAGCCCGGCGCCTCTCTCAGTCGCCAACAGCTCTCACTGCATCCGCAGCTGATCTCAATGGTGCCTATGCCGCCGAGAGACGCCAGTCATACCCTAAGCCCTTTGGGTTTAGGGCCAGGAAACTCCTTCGAGAGGTAGATATAGCTCTCGGGCCGTTTGCGCCTCTGGTTCTGCCCAGGACGCCACCTTGGACGGTACCATATTTGGCTATTTGTCGCCACGCCTCTGCTCCCAAAGCTTGTACTGCGCCGGAAGTATTGCGTTCGACCTTTTTGGAGCACACATCGTGTCACGCAGGAAGCGTGCTAGTGTATACGGATGGCTCCAAGTCCCAAGAGGGGGTCGGCTACCACGCCGTATCCCCTCTGTTTGAAGTCAGCGGGGCTTTACCAGGCGCTGCGTCTGTCTTCACGGCCGAGCTGGTGGCAATACACCACTCGCTACGGGAGATTATGTTACGTGCCCGGTTCGAAGACCGGATTGTGATCTATAGCGACTCACAAAGCGCCCTGAGTGCTCTCGGGGCATTGGAATCTCCGCATCCTCTGGATCGCGATATCCGTGACGCCACGGTTTGGCGAGCCGGGCAGATGTCGAGATTATCTTCTGCTGAGTTCCTGGACATATAGGAATTGCGGGGAATGAGCACGCCGATGAGGGCACCAAAGAGTCCGCGATGACTGGGCTGTCAGACAAGCGTTTCACTCTTCCTCCCACCGACTACATGGCAGGAATACGGGTGGCTTGGCATATTACCTGGCCAGGTACCTGGACTAGCGTGGTCGCTACCGCTTGTCCCTTGTACTCGGGACGGGTTCGTTTCCACCGACCTACTCCGTGGGAAGGTGGTTCTACCCACGTTTGCGGAGCCTGTTTTCTTTTTGTTTCCTTGTTTTCTCTTATATTTTTTTAGCCTTTGTCCTTTTTTATTGTTATTTTTTCTTTACATATTTTGTTGTTTTTTTAATATAATCTAGTAGTAGGCTGTGGTGAGTACGGCGACTTATGCCCAAGTAAGCGGTCGACAGATGGGCTCCTAAAATTAAAAAAAAGTTCGAGTCGAGGTAGTGCTTCCCCGATTGTGGCCTTGTAGGGTTTGGAGAGGGGCTGGCCTCATCCATTGTATAGCAGTCGCTAGATGGAACTCTCTTTTATTAAAAAACGAACAATCGGGAAACGAACTAGTGATCTAGTGAAAAAGTGCGATCTCCCTAAACATATATCATTTACTTATATACTACTACTTTATATATCCTTAATTTAGTTTTTATATTATAAGATACGATGTAGTTTATAGTTCATTACTCTAGACTGCCAGTGTTTTGTTCTTCAGCTATTTTCCCTCCCCAGTCAAGTTGTAGATAGTTTTGGGTAGGAAAGGGGTGCAAAGAAAAATAAAGAAAGAAAAGTAGCGAAACGAGTTTCGCACGCGCTTCCCGCGTCACTGGAAAGCCTAACGTTAGAGAGAGTCTTAAACCACTCGGCCATCCTGAGTCTCAAAAAAGACTCATTCAAGCAAAGCATTTAAGCCGCTCGCCTGAACTTCTCGCACGCTACACAAGCCCCCTCCTAGAAGTGGAGCGTATTTTGAGGATTGAAGAGAACGGCATCAGGAAATGGTATTTCGAGGACTAAAGTTCTCCCTCCACGGGCTCCCGGGTCTGCGGCACCATTGTGGATATCTTTGTATAGGAAAGGGGCGCAAAGAAAAATATTAAAAAAAAAGTGAAACTAGTTTCGAACGCGATTCCCGCGTTGCTGGACAGTCTAACGTTAGCGAGTCTCTTAAACCACTCAACCATATTGAGTCACAAATAATACTTATTCAAGCAAAGCATTTAAGCGGCTCGCCTGAACTTCTCGCACGCTAAAATGCTACACCTAATACTCCCTTGGGTGGGTGGGTTGTAATAGACCCAAGAACAAACAACAAATACTGACAAGCTCAGAGTCATGGATGGAAAACAACAAAAAACAAACAGCCAAATAAAGTATATGGCTGCATAATTATAAAATCAGCAAGAATCGAAAAGCAATACAAATTATTGTGATGATTACGAATCCGTAGAATTACTACCGCGCATGAGTTTCCTAACAGACCCTTTGAGTCTAACTATAAACAACCTTATTTTATAGCTAGGCGTTTGTTACTATGTACTTCTATCATAAAAATCAATATTTAGTTCTCTAGTAATATTATCGGTAAACATGAAGATCGGTGGCGCGCCCAAAAAAGTATTTTTTGGCTTGCATGTTTCGTTCACCCGCGCATGCATATTCATGCGCGTTTGGTTAAATAAAAACGTTAGAACATTATTCTATAAAACAATTATGGTTATATACTGGGGGCTATGCCTCCCAGACCCCCCCCCCCATCAATTGATAGAAACTCAGGATCATCATATAGGTGTCCCTCCGCAGTGTTTAAACTCCCCACGAGCAGTCCCCTTGAATTTACTCCAAAAAGGTGAAACATATTGGAACACGGACGAAATAGTTTACGTCCCATCGTTCGTGCTGTCGATCGTAATGTTTACCATATTATCATTATTTGCCTTGTCAGTTGTTCAAAGGAAATTATTATCATTTTTACAATTAGCTATTTTGCTTTCTTTTTCATGACAGATAATTGGCTTTTCTATTGCTGTGGCTTCGTGTTTCGTTCTCCTAAATGTAGAAATGTATCAGGACTACATCAAAATGTCTTATGAAGATTTTATGGTTGATGTTCGCAGGAATAAAACTCTGAATACACTCAGCACAATTGAACAATTAGTCAACATAACCCTTCTTATTGAAAGTAAGTATTTCATATTCATTTTATGCTGGTAAAATAATTGTGTTCTAATACTCAGACATTTCGATTAGGCCCCGAGTGCTCTCGGTGACTTGGAATCTACTCATCCCCTGGTCAGCGGTATCCGTGAGAGCACAGTTGCCGCGAACTTGAAGAATGTTGAGATTATCATTTCCTGGACATTTGTAGATTGCGGGAATGAGGGCGCGACTAGGACTCCAAACAGATCGTTGCTCTTTCTCACACAAACTACCTGGAAGGACTCAGGTCATCCCAACCGGGCTGCCTGGCAAAGAAAATGGGAAACGACCGGAAAGAACCTAATGCTTGGTGCCATCGCACGGCGCCTGTTCCAGTGGACGTGCCTCCTAATTGCACAGCGGCTTCAGGTCGCTTTTTATAGTCTTCGAATTGGGTACACTCGTGGGAAGCATTGACATTTGATGTGAGGCTCCCCTGGACCTTACTGTGATGACTGGGTTGTCTTCCAGACAAATATATTCGCTACATTCATGATGAGTGTTTCTCTGTCTGGTCTTTGCGTACTTTACTCTCCCAATCCCGGGACGAGCAGGGTAACTACCGCTTGCTTGTAGTGCTCGGAATGTGTTTGTTCACATAGACTTGTAAACTCATGGACTTTCTGGACGAGAGTGCTTGCCTCCATATTATTTGACGCTCTGGTGTTTGGCACGTGCTTTGGTGCCGAAGGAGGCGGACCTCCCCTAGACACCGAAGTGTGGTCCCTTCTTGCTTTTGTTCTGCTTCGTTTTCGCTTGTTTTTTTATTGCTTGATTTTTGTTAATTCGGGTGGGGGGGGGGGAGTCGCTTTTCATTGTTTTGTTTTTATTTTGCCTATTATTAGGCTAAATTAATTACGATTTATGCCCTTCGTTGCGTCACCAGATGGGGGCCTTATAAAAAAAATCTGCTGGGTTCCTTGACATGTAGGAGTTGCGCCAAACAGTCGACAATGACTGGGCGACCAGACATGCACTTTGCTCTTTCACAGTGACTACATGGCAGGAATCACCTCAGCCATACGGATTGCATGGCAAAAAAGATGGAAGACTGCCAACGTGGACCTAAAGTTGCGTGCCATTGCAGCATGACTATTCCTATGGCCTTATCACCTAATGCCTCGACGGTTACAGATATCTTTCCATCGCCTAAGAAAAGGCAAGACCCGCAGGATGGAGCCTCATTTGTTGGAGCGCTCTTCTGAACCATACTGTAACAATTGCTTGATATCGCAAGGCTATCCATCACAGTTTCGTAGATTGTTCCAGCCTGGGGGTTTCGTGCGTCCTATTCGTCGCTGTACCGGGACGAGCGTGGTCACTAACACCCATCTCTTGTAATCGAGATGGATTCGTGCTCTCCTTAATGAGGACTAACTATGCTACTGGAAGATGCTCGCCTCCTCTATAGTATTTAAATATTTTGATTCTTCGTTACATTCTCTTGTCTCCGACTGAAGCAGGCCTCCCTATCATATTTTTTCCCCTTTTTCATGTATTATTTTTTGTAGTTTTTTCTTGATTTTGCTTTGTTTCTATATTTATTTTTAGATTAGCCGAAATATAATTTGTTTTTTATTTTGGTGGCTGTGCCCTTGTTGGCAGCTGTCAGAAGACTCTAAGAACGCCCCCACCCCAACCTCAAATTTGGGGGGTGTTTGGGTTTTTTTCCGGTTGTTTATTATTAAATTAGCCTAAAGATAGGTTAGATTATAATTTAGTCAGATATATTCATACTGGTTACCGCCAGAAGGGACCTTTAAAAAAAAAACGCCTATGCCCTCCCCCATTGATTGCAGGATGTTCTGCGGCCATATGTCTTCCACTCATTTTCACTTCCTTTATATTCACTACTTTCTTTACAAATCTCTCCTTATAAACATTCTACATGATACACCCTAGTTGTTATTGCTATTCAATTCGAGAGACCCTACCGTACCACACTGATCCCTCGTACTCGTTTAGTGCCTCCTCTACCAATTCCATCCCCAGTCGCCGCTTTTTTACTTTTTCTGATAAAATTGCGCCTGCGACTCACCCCCTCCTTTTCCCGCCCCCATCAGACGCCAGATGAACGGCTTAAACAATAATAAAAATTTCCCCACCCATCCACCTTTAATTACTACTAAATATCCACTCGTCAATTAGAAGTCAACCCTACCATAAAAACAAACCTAAATTTCATAACCAAGAGTTTAACAGCGTAGATTCTAAAACTTTTTTTTTCTTTTAGGTCTTCGAATAGTTGTTATTGTTGTTCTGGTTTTCCATTTGGTGTATACATTTTGCTGCTTATTCTTGACGTACGGTGCTTGCTCGGTAAGTATAAAAACATACTTTTGAGTTAGTTGAAGTGAGGTAGAATGAGGGATCAGAATGGGCGGGGGGAGGGGGGCTCTGATTCACTCTAGGAATTTGTATATATATAAAACGTGCTTCTTACAGGAATTCTGAATATTTTTTATTCCCCTTTTAATCAATTTGTTATGATATTGTCGGTGAAGGTAACCCGTTTGTGGGTGCATGTTTGGTAATTATATTATAAGGGCGTCTATTCAACAGTCCTCGTTGCTATTGCGCTAGACGGGTGACGAGGACTTAGGCAGTGGGCCTACTTTACGCCTCTGGCGAATTGGTACTGACTCCTTATAATTTCTCACGAGGGTCGTGCGTTAGGCTGGGCTTACCGAAGGTGTCTCGGTGATCAGGGTAAGTAAAGGACTTTGAAAGGACCGGCAAAGAAAATATAACATTATTCTGGAATTGGCTTAATGAAGGGGCAAGCGGAAACGTCTAGAGTTCT
>CAXAKS010000314.1:5000-12500 GCA_963969495.1 Ceratothoa steindachneri | reverse complement strand
TTTTTTTAACCTGGCGGCAACGGTTAAAACAGATGACATACCAGGGGCCGCACTTACAATGGAAGGCCCTACTAGTTTTCTGCCGGAGGTGGCGAAGATGGCCCGGAGGTGCAGAATTCCGCATGGTCACCAAAGTAAAAATGTGAACGGCAAACTAGAGGCCTTTGGTTCCTTCGAAAAGGTCGCAATCCTACTGTTATATTATAAGCACTGTGATCATTATTTCGCTGCACAAACTTGGGAAGGTTACCATTAGGGTACGCACTCATGGGCACTGATCGCACACTACCCGTAGAATTCACATTATTTATATAAATATCACTATTATTAGGATTAGGAATACACATATGGGACAAAGAAGTGGCACTACGTACTAAGGATTCACTGATAGCATTAACATTAAGACTGTGTTCTATAGAATGGCATTAGTTCATTCTCAAGCTTTCCTAACTAGGCTAGGGTAAGTTCCTTCCGGTTGGCAATTATGGGCGAGATGTTGGCTGGCAGTGATTGAATATACTTGTGAAACTGGGCTTCCACAATCTTGAACTAACTGGCCACTGCAGCCTTTTCAAAGACGGGTAGTTCGATGGTGATGGCGTTCACGATCTCCGTTTCTCCTTGTCCTGCCTGTTGATGTTTTGATGCGTGCATTTTCTCGTCACTTTCACTCTCCGGCCGAAAAAGGTCACAAGTTTATAGGGAGTTATGGTGTTGCCGGTGAAGGTTACTAGTTTATGTGGTGGTATAGGTTATCGGTTTGTGTGTGCGTGGTCGGTAATTATAATGACATTTAGTGAACAGTCCCCGTTGCTATTGCGCTTGACGGGTGATGAGGACTTTAGGCAGTGAGCCTACTTTACGCCTCTGGTGACTTGGTTCTTACTCCTTATAATTTATTTCTCACGAGGGTCGTGCGTTAGGCTGGGCTTACCGAAGGTGCCTCGGTAATCGGGGTAAGTAAAGGACTTTGAAAGGACCAGCAAAGAAAATATAACTTTATTCTTGAATTGGCCTACTAAAGGGGCAAGCGGAAACATCTCTAGTTCTTTGCGGTCAATGTATAGGCTTACTGTTTTGCGCGAAGTATGGAGTCTAAAGGTGGCAGGACTTAGGCGAGTATACAGGATTCCGTTATGCTACTAAGGGAATGAATTGAGTTAATGAATCAGGAATAATGAGACTCTGTTTCCCTCTCTATTAATATACATGTTTCGTCTCCATGGGGCGTGACCTTGACTTATTCCTAGGGCGGACCCAGTCATCTAGTTATTCGTTACTTCCACCCCTTGGGCGGAGTTTCCGACAGCTCTGTGTACCCGTTGTGCCTACATATTTCCCATAGATTTAGCTTTATTATAGGGAGTCGCTTGTTGCAACCCTCTGTGAAATTTATCTAGCAGGAGCCTATATTTGTTCAGCTGCCGCTTAATGTTTGTTTGTGTGCGATCCTCGTATTTGTCCAGGTGGTCACCTTTGGTATCTTTGTATTTTCGTGGGTTTCCGCGCGACTATAAAGACCACTTGCCTCAGATCTATTTGTACAGTTTAACATATATAGTTTCATTTCCTAATTCTCTTTGGTTATTTATTTATTAAGCTTGGCATATTATTTCCTTAATTTACACACACAGCAATTTGCCAGAAGCCTACCTATCTTATAGAACGAGCCCTACAATCTAATCAGTAAATGAAGATAGATAACTTTCAAACTAATGCAAAATGGTCCTGTTCGAACCTGAGAAGTGTCACCATAAATGTATTCATTCATTTAAAAGTAAGCAATTGACGAACCATTTTGCCTACAAAGTTTGTAGAAAGAAAATCGTAAAGAAACTAGTCAAATTAGTGTAACCAAACTATAATAAAGTTGCAGAACACAGGTAACCGAAAGAGGTGACTATGATTTGTAATTGCGCCCAATTCCGCATTCAAGGCAAGTTACTTTGTTCATGTGGCCAATTGTTGGCAAGAACACGTTTTGGGGATCTTTAGATAGAACAGCCACTAAACATTTATGACATAGAGATCTCTCCAGAAAGTCAGATATGCACTTGTTGTGGGCATTTAAAGGAACAGTTACCTTTTTATAACTTTTAGTTTTTCTGCTTGAAAAGGACTGGGAGAAAAACGAGCACGATTCATTTAGATGATGGCACGAGTCTCAATCATGTAAATATATCCATTGATACAAGCTGACAAACAAGAATACCAAGGCGTAGAAAAAAGGTACGAAACAGGAGCAGACAAAGAACCCAGCTCTGCAAAACATAATAATAGAACTCTTTCGGTAAGATATGATCCCAGATGGAATTAGATAGTAGGGTTCATACATAATAGTAAAATCAGTTGAGTGCAATTCCAAAGACACCCAGGAATTCAAGAAGGCGATAAAGAAAAACAATGACCAAGAGTATCAAATGCTGCCGACAAATAAAAAAATGTATCAGAATGGAAGGTTGACCAGTATCAAAGGTGGGAACAGAGCAGATCAGTTACATTTAAGATAGTTGATTCAATGCTGTGACCTGTGGTTGATACTGGTCAACCTTCCATCCTAGAGGATGTCATGATGTTGGAAGAGGACATGCGATCAGACTGCGGGCTAACACCAGCCTTTCTAGAACTTTTGAAAGGAACTAGTTGAGAGATAAAGTTGTATCTTGCTGAGTCCTTTGGATTCAGGTTAAGTTTGCTTAGGGTCGGGCAACACAGAGTCGCGTTGAAAATTAAATGGTACCACACCGAATGAGAGCGAGGTGCTAATGATACCAATTTGGTAAGGGAGAAAAACAAGGAGGACTTGACCGTAGAAATTGGATAGAAAGAGTCGAAATGAGAAAGTCTTTCGAGGAGAGAAAGGGGGGTAAGTGCTTCAGGGGACACTTGGTTGAGAGAAATGAGTGCAGGCAGGGGGAGAGGGAGGGTTACTCGGTTTCCACAGGGGCAGAGTGAATTTCTGAACGAATATAAACTTTCTTGTCAGAGAAGTAAATAAAACGGCGGGAGTGATGAGGAAGAACACTAATAGCCCAGGAGCGTTAGGAAAAAATATAGGGTTTTAGTGCAATAATTAGATAAAAGCTGAAACTTGGCACATAAATAGGGATTTGTGAATTGAACAACATATCAAAAGTCCCATGGACTCCCGCGCTTGCGTTAGCCGCCTTATTGGAAAATAGTCGCCATATAGGAATTCCATTAAAATTCAAATATCTCGTAAAATAATAGTTTTAGCAAAGAACACCATTCAATAAAAATTGTTCAGAACTGATTGTTTTATAGCACTGACTAGGTTATTTTACAAAAATAAGTAAATTTCTATAAAAACATTAAAATATTGAAATTGAAGTAATAAGTTTATTTTGAAAGGCCATTTCCACAGAACTGGTGGCCTGTATGACAAAATGCTTCGAAAAAGAAGCTGTAGAGCAAACTTCAAAACTAAGATGATGACTCCCTGAGTGTGTCCTCGCTCAGTAAAAGCCAATCATAGATGGATCGGTGTAATTTTGAGATTTAAGCCGAGTGGATTGCTTAATAATTGCCAGAGGATCGTCCAAAATAGTTAAACACACATATACAAAAATAATCTTTAATGTACATTAATTTGAAATAAGCAATAGCGTATATAAATATAAATAGAATTAATCTTGCACTGAATTAGTAAGTCTACAAAAATGTCGTGGATTACTTGAAAATTACTCACTAGGATGCTTGCGTTTTAATGGCACCCGACAGAACGAATGGAAAATTATTATTGAGTTAAACACTGAATTAAGCACTTCTAATACTCGAGGTTATGGGCTCGAGATGGAATTCTAGTTCACAAATAAACTGGTGAAGTTAGGGGCGGGGATAATTCAATTAACGATACCTTTGAGTTCGTAAGTATTTTTGAGAATGACGGTGGAGATCTTCTTCTTGTGTCGATGATCGCACTTAGTCTGGCCGTCCGAGGTTACCCAAGTAGAAGGTGATCCTAGACCGGTGATATACTGATTCTATGCCAGATCACGAAGGCGAGCCAAACTGTGGCTCAAATCGGACTTCTTCTTCCTTGAAGTGACTGTCCGATTACTTAGCTACGTCTAGGGTAATCGGCAGAGGGAGGTTCTTTGTAACCTCTGACTCTGAAGGAGGGGGGTCTGCAAGAAGTTTTGCACCTACAAGTACCATGACGGCAACACACCAATTCCCCGAGAAGTTCCTTTCTTGCAACGGGCAAACTGTTTCTTATGTAGATCGATCTCCACCTCACAACGTAGGTCTAAGGTCTTCTGCCTGACTCCAAGGAGAAGTTTTCCTTTTATTTCCCTCGCGAGCAGAAATCAAGAGAAAGCACCGAATTCTCATAAAATCCGTATCGCCTCGCGAAAAACCTTTTTCATCTGTGGGCAGACAGTATAAGTCTTTCATACTTTCGAGCCACGTCGGAGTTTACAATGGCGCGAAAAGGGGTGATATAGAATTCGAGGCTGGTGTATTTGGGAATATGGGAGGGACACGTAGCTTGTGTCGGAGTATTTCTGCGTACACTTATGTACGCGGTATTTAGACTTCTACAGTCCGGTTAATTAAGACGCAAGCATCCTAGTACGTAGAATTCAAGTGTAATCCTCATGACATTAGATAGACTTACCTATTCAGTGCAAAGACTAATCCTATTTATACCTATATACGCTGTTTCATATTTCTAATTCATGTATATTAAAGATTATTTTTGTATCTGTGTGTTTAACTATTTTGGACGATCCTTTGGCAATTAATAAGCAATCCACTCGTCTTAATTCTCAATATTACATAAGTCCACCCACGACTGGCTTTTACTGAGTGAGAACACACTCAGGAGATCATTATCTTAACTTTGCTCAAAAGGTAAGCACCGGGGTTATTCTTATTTACCGGAAGTGAGCCTGGGATTACCCACTCACTAACCCTCGACACGCATACAAAAGCAAACAATACTTTTTTTAAAATAAAAAGATAGCCTTAACTTGCGAACATTATGCTAAATTACTGAACAATAGTGTCTTTATAAACATCATTATTCTTTTCTTAATAATGAAATTCGAAATGACAGTGAAAGGAACCTGGGCAAATAACCTTGTTTCTTCAGAATCAAACAGGATGCCTAAAAAAGCATGAGCATTATATAAATGAGCTTTGTCGGACAACTATCTTGTGTACGAATTATAATACATACCGTTTTGTTATACTTACATATACAACACCAGAAACTACAAAGGAAAAATCTTTCAACTGAGATAAGTAACAAATTATTATATGTTCATTAATACAAACATAAACACTCAAACACAAGAAAGATGGCAGCAGGTTTGCTTTAAATGTTTGTGCAATATTATGTCATAAAGGGTAATCATGAAAGTTATTAAGATTTGAATTATATCTGAACATCACACACTCAGAGCACACACACATGCTTCAAAATCAAATTTCTTTTATCTCGGTGTCTTCTTCAGCATCCTCCTCAAATGGTAGTGAATTTTTACATCCAGCACACGGCACTGGCCAAACATGAATGAGCACGATAAACCAGCCCACCGACATTCATATTGATGGCAGCAACTTTTGCGACAGTTACAGCTGACTAAATGTAACAGGTCATCTGGAGCTGGAGGTTTGATTGAAGGGATTGGTTTCAGTCCGGTTCCGCAATCTCCCATCCCCATTCGACTGGAGAGAGATGGTTACCATGCCAATGTTGCACTTGAAAGAACACCCTAAACGACTGCAAACGAGTTGCATCACTTGTTGGTGGCAATGTGGATAGCTGAAACTCAGATTTAAGTGACATCTTTGCTACTGTTCTCTTGTATGCATAAAAACGATACATATCCAATGTTTGAGTTTTGTCAGCTCCATACACAGAAAGGAGGAAAGCTTCACCAGCTTTGGCCAATTCATCTTTAGATGCTTCTGGGTTATCAAATGCAGACACTGTGTTGCGTATGTCTTGAATATTCTTCAGGATATCAAATGACCCTTTTTTTCCTTTCCCATATATAGCTGATGTTGTGTCGCAGCCTGTAACTGCGTGGAGGAACAGCAGATGATGCCGAAGATGTCCCATGTTAGCTTGAAGTTTGCTAATATCATAGGTCTTGTTGGGATTGTGGGCTTTACCAGGTTTAAGGAAAAGTATTTTCGTGGATGACTTAGAAAATGATACAAGAAGTACAAGCAAGTCTGTGTCGTCACCCACTACTGCTACATTATGTCCAGCATCTTCTAATGACCCGGTAGTTTGGACAATGGACATATCTGCATCATCCTTGGCAACTATAACCGTAATACCAGCAGACTGCAGGTGTTCCTTCAGCTTATTGATTAGCTGTGTCTTGTTACGCTTATTACACAGGAAATCTGTTTGTGGTAAGGTTATGTAACATTCTTCTTCCACTGCAATTTCTATAGAACAATGTTTGGATGCCTTCGATTTTTTTCCTGAGATTTGCTCATTGGTATTACAGGGTAGCCGTCAAACACAACTGTTTCATTGTTGCCATAATGATTGAGTACATAACCTGTGTAAGCTTGAAAAATATCCCGCTACACAGCCGGCCTTGGCCACACAACTTTATAAACATGACCACCATCCACAACATACTGATATTCCTTTTGAAACCAACCCTTCCCAAGGTCCATAAGATTCCAACTTAGTTGCTAATGCTGCTTTGTTTCCTTTTCTCATTGAGATGTCGTCGAAGAGTGAAGGAGGTTTAGGGGCCAGTTCATAGGTCATATAATTGGCAAGTTGATCATCATCTTTTAGAACACATATTATTCTGCTGAATAGCTGTTGAGAGTTCACTGCAACAAAGTCTTCACGAACTTTCAGTCCATTTTCATTACTGATATTGACCGTACTTTGTTCTTTCGTTTCAGGTGTATAGCTGATAACTTCTTGCCATCTATATCATGCATTTCTTTCAAGCCAATTAATTTTGCTGCGTCACATTTCACTAAATCATCAGCAATTATCCGTGTTCCCAGTAATACCAAACCATTAAATGTTTCTTGAAATGGAGAGTGAGATCGTAGCCAGTTTTGCATTATGTGTAAGTGCTTCTCATCATGAAACTGGCTTGATTCTTGCAATTTAACATGCTCTTCAGTTGTTGCAGAGGAAACACCAGTAAATTTCTCTACAGCTTCACAAACTTGTGTACTTGCTGGCATCGCTTTTATCCACTGGGCTAAAGTGCTCTCAGTAATGCCCCTGCCATGCGTAAGTCCTCTAGAATATTTAATTCCCTTCATCAGATAATGCTCAATTATCATATCACTCCATGTCCCTGACTAGTAACGATTGCTACGATGCACAATGAAGATTCCACCTGTGGTCAGTTGCTCATATTCTTTCTCTGGCATTGTACTTGAAAGTTCATTCATTTACTGCAAATAGGTCTGTGCTGCTTTTGCATGGAAATGTGGGAGCATCTCTCGCACACAATACAGGTAGAAATCCCACTGTCC
>CAXAKS010000313.1:0-27500 GCA_963969495.1 Ceratothoa steindachneri | reverse complement strand
GTAGTCAACATTGTCGAACCCTCGAAGTATTTTGAAAACTTCGATGAGCTGACCACGCTGTCTACGGGTTTCCAGCGAGAACAGATCTAATTCCCTTAGTCTATCCTCATAACTTCTATGTCGGATAGAGGGAATCAGCTTGGTTGCCCTGGCTTGTACGCGTTCCAATCTCGCGATGTCCTTTCGCAATGAAGGACTCCAAAATTGTACGGCATACTCCAGGTGCGGTCGGACAAGTGAGTTGTACAGGCACAGTACAATCTCCTGGTTCCGATAACCAAACTGGCGCTTAATATAGCCTAGCATCCTTTGGGCCTTTTTCTCCGCCTCAATGCACTGTTTCGAGAACTTGAGGTCACTAGTGATTGTTACACCCAAGTCCTTCTCAGTGTCACTCGATTCAAGAGCAGTGCCCTTAAGGATATACTGAGATTGGGGGTTTCTGTGGCCGATATGCATCACTTTGCATTTCCCCACGTTAAAAGGCATTTGCCACGTGTCCGACCACTCCCCAATCTTCCCAAGATCTTCCTGCAGGCGGGCAGTATTCTCCATCCTTTGCAACGTTCATACCAAGCTTGGTATCGTCGGCAAATTTGGAAATCTTCGCAACCATGTCACCGTCCATGTCGTTGACGTAGATGATGAATAGTAGTGGTCCAAGGACAGAACCTTGAGGCACCCCGCTAGTAACGGGCACCCACTCAGAAGACTGTCCATTTACCACCACCCGTTGCCGTCTGCCACTTAGCCAGTTCTCGATCCAGCCGGCTACCTTTCCGTCTATGCCAAGCGCTCGCACTTTCCGGAGAAGGCGGCGGTGTGGTACCTTATCAAAGGCTTTCTGAAAGTCTAGGTAGACCACATCCACCGCCTTGTCCCGATCGTGCTCGCTGAAAACGAAGTGGAAGAATTCTACAAGGTTCGTCAGGCATGACCGTTGCCTTCGGAAGCCGTGCTGGGAACTCCTCAGTAGCATGTTTGACTCTAAATACGACGTCACTTTGTCCACCATGATGCTTTCCATGAGTTTACCGACTATCGAAGTCAGACTGATAGGTCGGTAGTTCGACGGTTGGTTACGGTCTCCTTTCTTGAAGATAGGAGTCACCTCCGCCTCACGCCAGTCTCTAGGAACGCATTTGGTCCGGATTAACATGTTAAATATAGCGCACAGATGTCGTGATACTTCATCGCACACTTCTTTTAACACTTTAGGTAGAAACCCGTCCGGTCCAGGGGACTTATTCGTCTTTAGGTCAGCGATCTTTTTCCTTATTTTTCCTTCGGTGAAGTCCATTGCCTCCAGCTTTTCCCCCGAGTAGGAATCCGTGGGCTGGGGAATGGGACCACACTCTTCAGTAAACACTGAAGAGAAGTAGTCGTTGAGGAGGTTGGCATTTTCTGCATCTAAATGCTTTAATGTCCCCTCCTCGTTCCTCAAGGCGCCAATCGTTCGACGGATTGGTTTACGGCTGTTTACATATCCAAAAAATTCCTTGGGATTCTCTTTACAGAGTCTCGCCACTCGGAGTTCCTCAGACCGCTTAGCCGCCCTTATGCTGGACTTCACTCTCCTGGCTAGCCTCCGGTATTCGTCAAAGTCACCCGAGATCTTCGATTGCCGGTACACATTTCTCTTCTCCCTGGGCAGTTGCCCGATTTCTCGATTAAACCACTTTGGTTGAACAGAAGACCGACGGGGGCATTTCATAGGGATAAAACGCGATTGAAGACTCATGAATGTGGTTTTGAAACTGTTCCAAGAGTCTTCAACAGCATCGCACTCCTCTAGCCTCGCGTCAGTCAGTCCCGCGCGTAGACCTGCAAAGTCTGCTCTTCTCAAATCCAGTTTCCTTGATTTACTAGTTGCAGGCTCTGCCTTGGGGACTTTGACTACAAATCTAATTAGTCGGTGGTCACTGCCACCGAGCTCTTCGCCAACAGAGAGGTCCTCAACGATGTCATCCTCAGAGGTGAAAACCAAGTCGAGGATATTGTCTCCTCTCGTTGGCTCTCTCACACATTGAGTGAGGAACTCGTTGTTCGTGAACCCCAGGAGTAGTGCGTTCTCGCCACAGGGTTCTCTGGTTTCCCAGTCAACTTGTGTGTTGAAATCACCCATGACGATACACACTCTGTCTTTCACAATTTCTCCTAGTAGCTGGTACAGATCTCTGTCCTTTTCAACAAGTTGGGCAGGAGGTCTATAATGCACCAGGGTCCTGTATTTGGCAGGACCTATCTCTAGGTCAACACCTAGTAGTTCATGGTCGGATACGATGTGCAATCCGTCGAGTTGAGAGTATCCTTGACATACAACATCACACCGCCACCCTCTCTGTCTGGCCTATCTTTCAAGAAGAGCTGGTAACCGGGAATCGTGAATTCACCTTCAAAATCTCGGCTTGGGGTTTTTATCCACGACTCCGTTATGGCCACCATCTCCGGTTCTTCTGTTGCTACGAGGCCACGGAGCTCAAGAAACTTATTCCTGATTGACCTCGCATTGAACAGAAGAACTTTGAGGGAGTCCCTTAGTGTAGGACTCCCTACGCTCTTCCGTTTCCCGGCTTCTCTGTTTTCGTGGTCACACCCTTTTTGACCACCTCCGAGAAGGTCGTTCCATGAGTGACACGGGCATGCTGGCGCACGTCCGCTTTTGCTCTGTTTCGAACGCTCCTTTGGGTGCGTTCCACGACATCTTGAATTAGATTGGTGAGAAAGGCCTTCCCTTTAAAGGAGAGATGTACCCCGTCCCTTTGGTAGAGGTCGTCTCTACCGATAAAGGTACGATAGGGGTCCACGAAGAAGACTCCTTCTGCCGTGCAGAGATCCGCCAACCTTTTGTTAACTGCCACGTTTCTTTCGTGAGCGGTTCGGGATGGACCTCTTCTCGGAAGCATCCCAACCACCACACGTTTGCGGGTTTTAAGCCCTATGTCGTCCACGGCTCCCATCACTGTTTGGATGGTCTTGCCACTGAGGCCAACCTTACCCCCTCTGAGGTAGAGGTCGTTGCCGCTCACCATCAGAGCAACGACTGAATTCTCAGAAACCTGAGCTTTCTCTGCCTCTACTCTGATGGTGTGATTACCCCGTCCTGACAGGCAGCTTACCTCCACGCTAGTGCGAAGGCGGGCCGCTAGCAGCGGCTGCAGATCCCGTGTTTGCGAGTCACCAATGAGGGTGACCTTCGGACACTTGGTCTCTGAAGACGGGGTCTTCCCTTGCGGAAGAGGCCTCCCCTTTTCCTCTTTACTCTCCACATTCTTATCTTTCTTTTTCTTCTTCTTTATCTGTTTTTCTTCTATTTTGGGTTCTACTCTTGTTTCAACTATCACATTTTTCTTTTTTTTCTTCGTTTCTCCTTTCTTCTTTTTCTCCTTCTCTCTCGCCTCAGCTGGCTTAGCCTCAGATGATGCCGAAATGTCCGCTTCATTACCAGGGGATTCCGAAACGTCAGTGGGAGGCGCCTCTTCTAGGCATCGAACCTGAGCTACGTTAAGGGCTTCGAGCTTCTCCAACTTTCCCTCAAGGACTTAGCTCTCTCCTCTGAGGCTCTATAGAGGTCTTTTAATTTTTCCACCTCTCGCGTCAATATGCAAGTAGTGCAGATACTTTCAGGGCTGCATTTTGAGTAGCAGCCCTCCGGAAAGTCAACGCACCACTTTTCTAACTGGCATATTGCACAGTTGTGTTTGAGACGAACGGGTCCTTTTTTGCCTGTCATTTTGAGCGCTTTCTCTCTCTCTGAAAACTCGTGACCAATCAATGATAAAAAAGGGGGGTTGGTGAGTTCTCCCAGCGTGAGTCACTCCCGCCTATCGATCGGAGAGAGAGAGAGAGAGAAAGAGAGAAAGAGAGAAAGAGAGAAAGAGAGAAAGAGAGAAAGAGAGAGAGAGAGAGAGCGGGAGAGAGAGAGAGAGAGAGAGAGAGAGTAACAACAAGGAGTAACAAAAAGGAAAAAAGGTACCCTAGGAGACCTTACGGTCCATTCAAAGAGGGTACCATTGGACTTGCAATCGAGCGAGCACAAGGCTGCTCAATTGTTTTGCGTCCCTAAACGGCCACTTTTCAAGACCTTGTCTAGTCTTGACTTGAACTGGTCAACAGATTCACTGTTGACAACTTCCACTGGAAGTGCGTTCCACTTACCGCAGATACTGTAGGTGAAAAAATTTCCACACAGATTGCGGTTGTAACGCTTCAGTTCAAGTTTGAAGCCGTGATTGCGCGTTCGGTTCTCACTCAGTGTGAAAATATCCCGGTAGTCAACATTGTCGAACCCTCGAAGTATATTGAAAACTTCGATGAGCTGACCACGCAGTCTACGGGTTTCCAGCGAGAACAGATCTAATTCCCTTAGTCTATCCTCATAACTTCTATGTCGGATAGAGGGAATCAGCTTGGTTGCCCTGGCTTGTACGCGTTCCAATCTCGCGATGTCCTTTCGCAATGAAGGACTCCAAAATTGTACGGCATACTCCAGGTGCGGTCGGACAAATGAGTTGTACAGGCACAGTACAATCTCCTGGTTCCGATAACCAAACTGGCGCTTAATATAGCCTAGCATCTTTTGGGCCTTTTTCTCCGCCTCAATGCACTGTTTCGAGAACTTGAGGTCACTAGTGATTGTTACACCCAAGTCCTTCTCAGTGTCACTCGATTCAAGAGCAGTGCCCTTAAGGATATACTTAGATTGGGGGTTTCTGTGGCCGATATGCATCACTTTGCATTTTCCCACGTTAAAAGGCATTTGCCACGTGTCCGACCACTCCCCAATCTTCCCAAGATCTTCCTGCAGGCGGGCAGTATTTCCATCCTTTGCAACGTTCATACCAAGCTTGGTATCATCGGCAAATTTGGAAATCTTGGCAACCATGTCACCGTCTATGTCGTTGACGTAGATGATGAATAGTAGTGGTCCCAGGACAGAACCTTGAGGCACCCCGCTAGTAACGGGCACCCACTCAGAAGACTGTCCATTTACCACCACCCGTTGCCGTCTGCCACTTAGCCAGTTCTCGATCCAGCCGGCTACATTTCCGTCTATGCCAAGCGCTCGCACTTTCCGGAGAAGGCGGCGGTGTGGTACCTTATCAAAGGCTTTCTGAAAGTCTAGGTAGACCACATCCACCGCCTTGTCCCGATCGTGCTCACTGAAAACGAAGTCGAAGAATTCCACAAGGTTCGTCAGGCATGACCGTTGCCTTCGGAAGCCGTGCTGGGAACTCCTCAGTAGCAGGTTTGACTCTAAATACGACGTCACTTTGTCCACCATGATGCTTTCCATGAGTTTACCGACTATCGAAGTCAGACTGATAGGTCGGTAGTTCGACGGTTGGTCTCGGTCTCCTTTCTTGAAGATAGGAGTCACCTCCGCCTCACGCCAGTCTCTAGGAACGCATCCGGTCCGGATTGACATGTTAAAGATAGCGCACAGATGTCGTGATACTTCATCGCACACTTCCTTCAACACTTTAGGTAGAAACCCGTCCGGTCCAGGGGACTTATTCGTCTTTAGGTCAGCGATCTTTTTCTTTATTTCTCCTTCGGTGAAGTCCATTGCCTCCAGCTTTTCCCCCGAGTAGGAATCCGTCGGCTGGGGAATGGGACCACACTCTTCAGTAAACACTGAAGAGAAGTAGTCGTTGAGGAGGTTAGCATTTTCTGCATCTGAATGCTTTAATGTCCCCTCCTCATTTCTCAAAGGGCCAATCGTTCGACGGATTGGTTTACGGCTGTTCACATATCCAAAAAACTCCTTGGGATTCTCTTTACAGAGTCTCGCCACTCGGAGTTCCTCAGACCGCTTAGCCGCCCTTATGCTGGACTTCACTCTCCTGGCTAGCCTCCGGTATTCGTCAAAGTCACCCGAGATCTTCGATTGCCGGTACACATTTCTCTTCTCCCTAAGCAGTTGGCCGACTTCTCGATTAAACCACTTAGGTTGAACAGAAGACAGACGGGGGCATTTCAGAGGGATGAAACGCGATTGAAGACTCATGAATGTGGTTTTGAAACTATTCCACGAGTCTTCAACGGCATCGCACACTTCTAGCCTCACGTCAGTCATTCCAGCTCGAAGGCTTGCAAAGTCTGCTCTTCTCAAGTCAAGTTTCTTTGATTGACTGGCAACAGACCTTACCTTCGGGATCTTGACGCTAAATCTAACTAGCTGGTGATCACTGCCACCGAGCTCTTCACCTACAGAGATATCCTCAACGATATCATCCTCAGAGGTGAAGACCAAGTTGAGGATATTGGCTCCTCTCGTCGGTTCTCTGACCCATTGAGTGAGGAACTCGTTGTTGGCGAACTCCAGGAGTAGTGCGCTCTCGCCACAGGCTGCTCTGGTTTCCCAGTCAACTTGGCTGTTGAAATCGCCCATAACGATGCACACTCTGCCTTGAACCAGCGCACCCAGCAGCTGGTACAGTTCCCTGTCCTTCTCAACAGGTTGGGAAGGGGGTCTGTAAAGCAGCAGGGTCCTGTATTTGGCAGGACCGATCTCTAGGTCAACGCCTAGGAGCTCGTGGTCGGATATAACGTTGGAGTTCGTAGATTTGATTGTATCCTTGACATACAACATTACACCGCCACCCTCTCTGTCTGGCCTATCTTTGTGGAAGAGTTGGTAGCCAGGAACCGTGAATTCGCCTTCAAAGTCTCGGTTTGACGTTTTTATCCACGATTCTGTTATGGCTACCATTTCGGGTTCTTCCGTCGCTACGAGGCCACGGAGCTCAGGAAACTTGTTCCTGATTGACCTCGCATTGAACAGAAGAACTTTGAGGGAGTCCCCTAATGTAGGACTTCCTATACTCTTCCGTTTCCCGGCTTCTTGTTTGTCGTGGTGGCACCATTTTTGACAACCTCCGAGAACGTTGTTTGGGGAGTGACTCGGGCGTACTGGCGTACGTCCGCCTTCCCAATGGGCTGGACACTCCTTTGGGTGCGCTCCACGACATCATGGATGAGGTTGGCTAGAAACGCCTTGCCCTTAAAGGAGAGGTGCACCCCTTCCCTTTGGTAGAGGTCTTTTCTACCATAGAACACGGCGTACGGGTCCACAAAAAAGACACCCTCAGCTGTACAGAGGTCTGCAAGGCGCCTGTTTAGCGACATGTTCCTCAAGTGGGCAGTCCGGCTTGGACCCCACCTCGGGAGCATCCCCACCACGACGCGTCTGCGGGTTTTCAGTCCACAGTCGTCGACAGCGCCCACAACTGTCCTCATAATTTCACCTGTAGGGCCTACCCTACCTCCTCTGAGGTAGAGGTCGTTGCCACTTACCATAAGGGCAACGACTGAAGTCTCTGAAATCTGAGACTTCTCGGCCTCAGCTCTTACCTGCTTATTCCCACAACCTGGGATGCAGCTCACCTTAACGCTTGTGCGAAGGCGGGCCGCTAGCAGGGGCTTCAGACCCCGCGCTTGAGAATCACCAATAAGGGTGACTCTTGCACATTTGACGGCGGACTTAGTCTTTCCTTTCGGAGGCGACTTGCCGCTTTCCTCTTGTATCTCTAATTTTTTTTTCTTCTTATTCTTCCTCTTATTCTTCTTCTTGACTTCCTTTGCTATCTCTTCGTTTGTTTTCCGTTTCTCTTCTTCTGCTTCTACTTTCTCTTCTTCTGTTTCCAGTTTCTTTTCTTCTCTTTCTACTTTCTCTTCTTCTCCTTTTACTTTCTCTTCTTCTCTTTCTACTTTCTCTTCTCATTCGTCCCACCGACTCTCTACTGAAAAGACGTGCTCGCTCTGTGCTCTCGCTAATTTCACTGTGCTCAGAATTTATCGTGCCTCTGCTACTGAATACTTTTATATATATCGCCTATTCAATATTCGTCGCCGTATTATAAAGTTCGATCTTTCAATTACAGTATATTAGCTTGTGCAGCTTGTTTTCTAAATTAGTTCTGAATTAAAAAAAACAAAAAACCGACAATGCCCGTTATAAAGATCGAATGCTCAAGGTGCGCTGCTTCATTTAATAAGGAAATTTACGTTCCCTCGAACCTTGAGCAAATTAGAATATGTCGATTTTGTATGTTGAACGAAGCGTTTGAACGCAAGTTGTCAAGTGCGATCAGCGAGATCAAACTGGAATTAAATACCGTTGCGAGGGATGTGATCTCGACTAACCGTAAAGTCGATGACTTAAATTCCAAACTAGACTCTGCTACTCACGACACGCGCGGGAGGGAAGATAGTAATAGAGATAGGCGGCCTGCAAATTCGAATCATCAGGTAATTGTTGACGAGCAACAACGAATTTTAAACTCGTTTAGGCCTCAGGAATCGCAATTTCGACGTGTTAGAAATGGGGCTAGACCAACGAGGGATCAGAACTTCGTTTTACCCTGTTCGAACCCTTTCGCGTTGCTAACTCCTATCGAGGGGGAAGAGGAAACCGTTTTAATGGGGGACTCCTTAATTAGAAGGCAGGATCAGGAGTTTGCTGCGCGTAACCCTTCTAAGCGTAAGCGCTTTTGCTATCCCGGTGGCCGCATTAACAACGTGGCCGCCGAGATCGAGAAATTGGAAGATACGCGTGGTGAACGAACGATCATCACGATGGTAGGGAGCAACGACGTCCATAGGTATGACAGCACCCCGGAAGATATAGTTTATCGTGCCAGAACCATGATAGATACGGCGAAATCCAAAGCAACCAACGTGAGAATTATTGGTGTTCTCCCCCGACTTAAATCCACGTTGCGCCTCCAATCTAGAGCGATCTATACTAATGAATGTCTTAAGCGGTTGTGTCGAGAAACTGGTGTTAGCTTTTTTAACTTATGGGATTCATTCCAGGACCATCCGTCACTTTTCCAAAAGGACGGAATTCACCTAAGCGATGTGGGTAATAGTCGGCTGGGTAGGATCTTAGACGAGTCCGTACGTAGCATTTTAGGTAGGAGAGTTGCGCGGCCACGTGATGCCGATGCGCCGGGCCGGCCCACGCGTGAAGAGGGCACTATCGACGGGGTGCAGGGAAACGGAACGGATCTGAGTGTTATAGAAGAGTTAACGTAAAGCGCAAACTGAGATGCATATATGCGAATGTTCGTAGCTTAAAAAATAAAATTGCCGAAATAAAAGCCGTTATTCTAGAGGGTAATTTCGACCTCGTATTCCTAAGTGAAACATGGTTAGACACTCATACGGGGATCAGTGTTTGCGAGTTCGATATAGCGGGGTACAAAATTCATTACAGAAATAGACAAACCGGTAGAGGAGGGGGCGTATTAATGTATATAAAAGAGGATCTAAACGCCATAACGATGGACTCGTCTAAGGATGATATGCGAAGTGATGCTTTATTAGTCCAGCTAAGTTTAGATGCTATAAATAAAATTAACTTAGTCCTGGTTTATCGTCCGCCTTGCCAATTGGAAAGAGAAGATGCTGCACTCTTCGATACGCTTACGTCTTGGATTAGAAAAGGGACCACATTAGTCTGCGGCGATTTTAATTTACCTAATGTTAACTTTAGCAACCTTACTTCTGATAAACCGGGTGAGAGGCTATTAAACTTTATGTTGGAGAATTTTCTCGTACAAAAAGTGGAAGAGCCTACTCGTGATAGCAATATTCTTGATTTAATCATGGCAACCGATGAGTCATTGTTAGAAAACGTACTTGTGGGTGAACATTTAGCTTCCAGCGACCATAATGCGATTAGATTCGATCTAAACACCTGCGTAGAAGTTAGAATGAGCTCGCAGCTCATCCCTCGTTTTGGTAGCTGTGATTTCGATATTTTTCGCGAAAGGATTAAGGATATAGACTGGGGAATACGATTCGAGAACAGGTCGGTAGGAGAGATGTACGCAGAACTTCGATGTACGCTGCTTCGTGTGAATTCTGATTTGGTTAAGTATGTGCGTAAGAGCGGGAAGTCGGTGAGAGCTCCGTGGCTTAGTCCGTTAATACTACGCTTAATCCGGGACCGAAATAGAAAATTTAAAATTCATAAAAACAATGGGTCAGTTATAAGTCGGCAAAATTACATAGATTCTCGTAGGGAAGTTAAACGTGCGGTCAGAGATGCGAAGAGGAAGTATGAAATAAACCTCGCTAAGGATTCAAAGAATGAACCGAAACGGTTTTATGGGTACGTAAATAATAGGAAACCCGTAAAAGGATCGATAGGGCCGATCGAAGATAAGGATGGTCATTTGACTGAAATTCCAACAGAAATGTCCAAAATTTTAAATGAACATTTTACGAGCGTGTTTACTGTGGAAGATTCTTCCGAATTGGAATCGTTAATTGGGGAAGTTCGTAGTGCTGATAATTGCATATCCGATGTAACTATAAATGACGAGAAAATCCTTAAATTTATTAAGCTAATGAAAAAGTCGAAATCTCCGGGCCCCGATGGGGTATATCCAATTCATTTAAAGGAGCTTCAAAATGAACTCGTTAAGCCATTGCGTGAAATTTTCAATCGCTCATTAGAGGATGGCGTAGTTCCGTTGGATTTCAAGCGAGCAAACGTTACACCTATATTTAAGAAGGGGAATAGATTTGAAGCGACGAATTTTCGGCCTATTAGTCTAACTTCGGTAGTTGGGAAGCTTTTAGAATCTGTAATTAAAGATAGAATAGTGAGCCACCTCGAGGCAAATAAGCTGATTAACGATACCCAACATGGATTTAGGCGTGCGAGATCGTGCTTGACTAACTTGCTCGAATTCTTCCACAAAATGATTTGCGTGTACGATGAAAGCAAAGCTGTAGACGTAATATATTTAGACTTTAAAAAGGCGTTCGACACCGTCCCCCACCAAAGGTTATTAATGAAAGTTAAAGCGATTGGGGTGACTGGTAAGATTTTAAACTGGATTAGAAATTGGCTGAAAGATCGCTCGCAGCGGGTGGTAATAAATGGGGAATGTTCAGATTGGGCCAGCGTTAGTAGTGGGGTACCGCAGGGCTCTGTTTTAGGCCCTTTATTGTTTTTAATTTATATTAACGATTTAGATAAAGGCATACTTAGTCGGATTTCGAAATCTGCGGACGACACGAAGCTGGGCAATCGTGCCTATGTAAGATCGGATGTCGATAAATTGCAGGGGGACCTAAACTCGATTGCCAATTGGGCGGACAAGTGGCAAATGGAATTTAATTTAAGCAAATGCAAGGTAATGCACTTGGGTTGCCATAATTTAAGAGTAGAATATACCATGAAAGGCCAAGTCCTCGACGCGGTTAAATTAGAAAAAGACTTGGGAGTATTAGTCTCAGACGATTTTAAATTCTCGAAGCAATGCGCGGATGCGTGTAAAAAAGCAAATCGCGTTTTGGGTTATATCGCGCGTAATTTCACCTTCAAATCTAAGGATGTAATTTTACCTTTATATAAATCCCTTGTGCGGCCACTTCTCGAATACGCTGTTCAATTTTGGGCTCCATATTTAATGAAAGATATCGCGCAATTAGAAAGAGTGCAGCGTAGGGCTACGAAATTAATTCCAGAGCTGAGGAATAGATCATACGAGGAAAGGCTCAGGGCTTTAGATTTGCCATCGCTAGAACGCAGAAGATTACGTGGCCAGCTAATAGAAGTATTTAAAATACTGAAGGGTTTCTCAAACGTTGACTTTCGCAATCTGTTCGAACTGGATCATAGGGGAAATACTCGTCAGCACGGGTTAAAATTAGTGAACAAGCGTTTTAACACTAGTATAGCCCAAAACTATTTTACATTTAAAGTTACTCAAAATTGGAATCGGCTGCCCACCCACGTAGTAGATAGCACTTCGGTTAATATGTTCAAAAATCGTCTCGACGTGCATTTGAATAGTTCAAATATAACTTAGTTGAGCACTGTGAATTTAAACGTCCTTGCAGAGAGAGAGTTTGGAGCGGAGGTTTAAGGATATGAAATTATGATGACTAAAAATGATGCCGGCGATTCTCTGCATGTGTAGCTTAGATGTCCCATTTCTTTTCCGCCTATCCTATAAGTAGTCTCTATCCCTAAATTAGCTTTTCACCACTAGCAGTCGAGTGGTTGCGGAAGATGAGAAGAAAAACTTTCTATCTCCCCCGACCCCTAGTTTGATTAGTTAAAATTGCACGATAATGTACACATGTAGATAAGTGTGTACAGTAGATAGTATTAAAAAAAAAAAAAAATAGCATGTTAGAGATACACTCGTAGATAAGGGTGTATCGTAGTTTTTGATTTAGTGTAGCGGACTAGCCTCGAGCGGACCTTAGGGTCTTTGCTGGTCCTAGATTCTGTAGTTCTGTAGTTCTTCTTCTTCTTCTTCTTCTTCTTCTTCTTCTTCTTCTACTAGTATAGCCCAAAACTATTTTACATTTAAAGTTACTCAAAATTGGAATCGGCTGCCCACCCACGTAGTAGATAGCACTTCGGTTAATATGTTCAAAAATCGTCTCGACGTGCATTTGAATAGTTTAAATATAACGTAGTTGAGCACTGTGAATTTAAACGTCCTTGCAGAGAGAGAGTTTGGAGCGGAGGTTTAAGGATATGAAATTATGATGACTAAAAATGATGCCGGCGATTCTCTGCATGTGTAGCTTAGATGTCCCATTTCTTTTCCGCCTATCCTATAAGTAGTCTCTATCCCTAAATTAGCTTTTCACCACTAGCAGTCGAGTGGTTGCGGAAGATGAGAAGAAAAACTTTCTATCTCCCCCGACCCCTAGTTTGATTAGTTAAAATTGCACGATAATGTACACATGTAGATAAGTGTGTACAGTAGATAGTATTAAAAAAAAAAAAAAATAGCATGTTAGAGATACACTCGTAGATAAGGGTGTATCGTAGTTTTTGATTTAGTGTAGCGGACTAGCCTCGAGCGGACCTTAGGGTCTTTGCTGGTCCTAGATTCTGTAGTTCTGTAGTTCTATTTCTACTTTCTCTTCTTTCTTCTTTCTTTTCTTGTTTTTGGCTCGTTGAGGAAGCCCTTCAGCAGAAGAAATCGGCTGTTGGACGTCGAGAGCCTTCTCGCCTGAGCATCTGCATCTCTCTGTTTTTAAGAGTTCAACTTCCCTTTTAAGGAGGGAGTTCTCCTCTCTCAGTTGAGTGATGCTCTCGCCCAGGCGCTTCTCGAGTTCGCAGAAGTCACAGACACTGACGCCATCTGTGAGTTCCTTGCAACTCCTTCCCCCGAAGTCTTCACTCCATCTATAGACTTTGCATATTTTGCAGGTTAGCTTTCGAAACGGAGGACCATTCTTCTTCGCCATGTTACAAAAATCTCGGACCATACGCATTAAAAAAGGGGTTTTTGGTTGTGATTTTCTCTCGCACTAATCACATCCGCCTATTTCCAGGAGGTTTTCGGTCGTTCGGCGAACAGAAACCCTTTGATCAAGCACACCAACCCTAAGGTCTCCCCTGGGCCGGACGTCCCCAATCGTGCCGCAGCTCCCAACTGAGCAGCACGAGAGCCCCAGTGAACTGGTTTTCTGATTTTTCGACAGGGGTGCTTGAGGTGTAACTGTCTTCCTACTAAGCCCTACTAATCAACTAAAAACGGCCAGACTTGAGGCAAATAGTAAAGCTAAGTGCCCACGACTTCATTCGAGATCTTTAGCTGATCTGGCAACCAGCAAGGCACAAAAAGCTCTCTCTCCAAAGATCAGTTGAGCCTTTATTCACCAAGTAGCGGTCACAGGGAGCTGGTCAGGCAATTACACGTTAGGAGAAAGCTTTTAAGGGGTACCTAGCATTTCTCCATTAATCGTACCCCAAACGCCTAAGATTCCTTCAATCTCAGTCTCTTGTAACCTATGAGTGCTCCAAGGCGTTATTTAAAGAGGTTCCAAAGCCTCTCTTCTCACGCGGCATAAGGGAGCTGGTGAGGCCCTTATTAATAAACAACTTATGTGTAATAGAGATGAAGGGTTTTTTTTTGTTATTGGATTTTTGTTTTGATTTTTTGACAGTTGAAGAGAGTTGGTGAAACTTAGTACTAACAGAATCGAAGAGGTTGGTAGGTGGATGCGAGGAGACGCATCAAAGAAGTGGTAGAGAAGCGCATCAAAGAAGTGGTAGAGAAGTTTGACAACCATTAGTCTGGATCCTACTACAGCTACCTTACTGGCATGGGTGACCCTACCGGACTAAAAGTCCCCCAGCTTAGCTAGCTTAACTCAGGCAGATCACGCAAGCTCTCTCACCGACGACAAGGTGGTTGTGTTGAGAGAGAGAGAGAGAGAGAGAAAGAGAGAGAGAGAGAGAGAGAGAGAGAGAGAGAGAGAGAGTGTGTGTGTTACAAGGAGTTACAAGGATTCAAAGCACTTCAAGAGACCATTCGATCCAATACAGTGGAAGTGCTTATTAATTTATATTTTTCTAACATTATATAGTACTAAACAACGGAATAGGACAGGATAGTTAAGATGAAGACTCTCCCCACCCACCTCTCCCACCCATTTCTGGGCTAGGAAAAGTGAAAACATATACCTGGCTGTTTTAGAAAATAGCCACAACCAGGAAATTTTAAAAGGAAAGCAGGAAAATATTACGAGCATATTAAAGTCTTATCTTGGTTATCTAGTTTACAGACTTGCATACATTTACAAATAAATACCTTTTTTAAATACATTACATGCTTTTTTTCACTTATTATATATCAGATCTATCTATTCATACTATTTGCATTCTCATTTTAAGCTTCATATTGAGAGAAAAAAAAATGCTGATATAGCTCTGCGTCTCGGAAATAATTCTAAACTAATGTCATAAGTTATTATATACATATAAACATAAACATAAACTAATGTCATAAGCATTACTATATACATATATACAAACACGCCTTAACATGATTCAACTAAATGTTACGTCAATTTTTTTTTATTATTATTGAATGGTTTCCAGTATTTTTGTCTAACTTTCTTTTAAATGTTTCTACTGAATTACTGGAAACCACTTCCTCAGGCAACTGGTTCCAGTATTTTACAACCTTATACGAAAAGAAGTTTCCACATAGATCTGTTCGAAAATGTTTCGCTACAAGCTTCATGCTATTATTTCTCGTATAATTGGTGTTGATTTCGAACCAAGTAGTCAAGTCTACATTATCTATTTTTTTCATGATTTTGAATGTTTCTATTAGTTGACCACGAAGACGCCTTTTTTCTAATGTAAATAAATTTAGTTTTTCTAGCCTTTTCTCATAGTTGAAATTTCTTAAATCTGGTATCAATTTTGTAGCTCTTGCTTGTACTTTTTCCAATCTCTCAATATCCTTTTTTAAGTATGGCGACCAGACCTGAGCGCAGTATTCCAGCTGCGGTCTTACTAAGGCGTTATACATATTTAAAATTATAGCTTTATTTTTGAAACTAAATTGTCGTTTGATGTAGCCTAGAATTTTCATTGCTTTTTTTTCTACTTCTGAACACTGCAGGGAAAATTTGAGGTCGTTTGATATGTAAACTCCAAGATCCTTTTCATTTTCAGTTACGTTAATTTTTTTATCAAAAAGTATATATTCTGCTTTTGGATTTCTATGGCCTATATGCATTACCTTACACTTGTTGAGATTAAGGGAAAGTTGCCATTTCATCGACCAAAGGGCTATTTTATCAATATCATTTTGAAATTCTAAAATATCTTCTTCGGTTTCTATCCCTTTTCCTAACTTACAATCATCTGCAAATTTAGAGATCTTTGACAGCAAGTCATCATCAACGTCATTAACATAAATAATAAAAAGCAAAGGTCCGAGAACCGAACCTTGTGGAACTCCGCTACTCACCGGGGTCCATTCTGACTCGTGTCCATTTATGACCACTCTCTGTTTACGATCAGATAGCCAATTTTCTATCCATTTTGCTACCTCTCCTTCAATTCTTAAGGTTCTTACTTTATACAACAGTTTCTTATGTGGGACTTTATCAAATGCTTTTTGAAAGTCTAAATATAAAATATCCGCTGATCTGGTACTGTCATATTCTCTATTTACAAAGTGAAAGAAATCTAATAAATTTGTCAAGCATGACCTATGTCTTCTGAATCCATGCTGTGAGTCATTTAATAGTTTATTATTTTCTAAACGCTCTAGTATTTTATCTGCAATAAAGGTTTCGAGTAGTTTTCCAATTATCGAGGTTAGACTTATTGGGCGATAATTAGAGGGCAGCTCCTTCGATCCATTTTTTAATATTGGCGTTATATTAGCTAATTTCCAATCTTGGGGAACAATCCCAGTTTCTAACGACAGATTATAAATGTGTTCTAGGTGGTCGGACACTTCGTCTTTGATTTCCTTCAGAACTCTTGGAAAAATTCTATCTGGTCCAGGGGCTTTGAATCTATTCATTTTCTCAATATTCTTTTTTATATTATTAGCGTTGCATCTAATAGATTGGAGTGGTTTAATTTCAGCATTTTTAATCGTCGGGGCGACGGGATTATCAATCATATCTTCTTTTATAAACACGGATGCAAAATATTCATTTAAAGCATTTGCTATATCTACATCATTAAATTGCAAACAATCGTCTATGTCTTTTATTGGGCCAATGCTACTTTTTATCGGTTTTCTACTATTTACTGAGGCAAAAAATTCCTTTGGATTGCTTTTACAAATTAGAGCTACTCTAATCTCCTCACTCCTTTTGGCTCTTCTGATTTCGGCTTTGACTTTTCTTTTCAATTGTACATATTGCTTTTTATTATATGTATTTGAGTTACATTTAAAGCTTTTGTAGGCTTTATCTTTCTCTTTAATGAGTCTCTTAATTTCTGCTGTTAACCATTTTGGTTCATTGATGTTTTTTATTGTACTAACCTTTGAGGGTATAAATTTTGCCTGCTTTTCCAGGAGATTGTTCTTAAAATCTTGCCATACTCTATCAATTTCATCGGATTGCGTACTATAATTTCTCAAGCTCTTCCTAAGCCCTGGGTAATCGGCTTTTTTGAAGTTAAGTTTAGTAATGCTGAGTTTATTTCTAACATTAGGAATATTGATCTCAAAATCGATTAGGTTATGGTCACTATTACCAAATTGATCTCTTACATTTACATTCGAGATTAATTCGTCATCTGAGGTTAATATTAAATCCAATATATTTTCACCTCTTGTTGGCTTTTTCACCCACTGAGTAAGGAAATTATCGTCTATAAAACTGAGTAGTCTTTGTCCTTCTGGATCAGCATTTTTTGTATTCCAGTTTACTTTTGCACAATTAAAATCTCTAATGAATAGCGATAACTTATCTTTACTGATGTTGGTCATTATTTCATAAAATTGGTTGTCTAAGGCCACTGGTTGGTGTGGCTTTCTGTAGACTAAATTTACATACAAATTCTTTTTTTGGTTAATTTTTATACATATTACTTCAAAGGGTGATTCTATGCTACAATCCATTGGATTTAAATCTTCGCGAACATACATAAGAGAGAGAGAGAGAGAGAGAGAGAGAGAGAGAGAGAGAGTAACAACAAGGAGTAACAACAAGGAAAAGAGGTACCCTAGGGGACCTTACGGTCCATTCAAAGAGGGTACCATTGGACTTGCAATCGAGCGGGCACAAGGCTGCTCAATTGTTTTGCGTCCCTAAACGGCCACTTTTCAAGACCTTGTCTAGTCTTGACTTGAACTGGTCAACAGATTCACTGTTGACAACTTCCACTGGAAGTGCGTTCCACTTACCGCAGATACTGTAGGTGAAAAAGTTTCCACACAGATTGCGGTTGTAACGCTTCAGTTCAAGTTTGAAGCCGTGATTGCGCGTTCGGTTCTCACTCAGTGTGAAAATATCCCGGTAGTCAACATTGTCGAACCCTCGAAGTATTTTGAAGACTTCGATGAGCTGACCCCGCAGTCTACGGGTTTCCAGTGAGAACAGATCTAACTCCCTTAGTCTATCCTCATAACTTTTATGTCGGATAGAGGGAATCAGCTTGGTTGCCCTGGCTTGTACGCGTTCCAATCTCGCGATGTCCTTTCGAAATGAAGGACTCCAAAATTTTACGGCATACTCCAGGTGCGGTCGGACAAGTGAGTTGTACAGGCACAGTACAATCTCCTGGTTCCGATAACCAAACTGGCGCTTAATATAGCCTAGCATCCTTTGGGCAATTTCAACGCCTCAATGCACTGTTTCGAGAACTTGAGGTCACTAGTGATTGTTACACCCAAGTCCTTCTCAGTGTCACTCGATTCAATAGCAGTGCCCTTAAGGATATACTGGGATTGGGGGTTTCTGTGGCCGATATGCATCACTTTGCATTTGCCCACGTTAAAAGGCATTTGCCACGTGTCCGACCACTCCCCAATCTTCCCAAGATCTTCCTGCAGGCGGGCAGTATTTCCATCCTTTGCAACGTTCATACCAAGCTTAGTATCGTCGGCAAATTTCGAAATCTTGGCAACCATGTCACCGTCCATGTCGTTGACGTAGATGATGAATAGTAGTGGTCCCAGGACAGAACCTTGAGACAGCCCGCTAGTAACAGGCACCCACTCAGAAGACTGTCCATTCACCACCACCCGTTGCCGTCTGCCACTTAGCCAGTTCTCGATCCAGCCGGCTACCTTTCCGTCTATGCCAAGCGCTCGCACTTTCCGGAGAAGGCGGCGGTGTGGTACCTTATCAAAGGCTTTCTGAAAGTCTAGGTAGACCACATCCACCGCCTTGTCCCGATCGTGCTCGCTGAAAACGAAGTGGAAGAATTCTACAAGGTTCGTCAGGCATGACCGTTGCCTTCGGAAGCCGTGCTGGGAACTCCTCAGTAGCACGTTTGACTCTAAATACGACGTCACTTTGTCCACCATGATGCTTTCCATGAGTTTACCGACTATCGAAGTCAGACTGATTGGTCGGTTGTTCGACGGTTGGTTACGGTCTCCTTTCTTGAAGATCGGAGTCACCTCCGCCTCACGCAAGTCTCTAGGAACGCATTTGGTCCGGATTGACATGTTAAAGATAGCGCACAGATGTCGTGATACTTCATCGCACACTTCCTTCAACACTTTGGATAGAAACCCGTCCGGTCCAGGGGACTTATTCGTCTTTAGGTCAGCGATCTTTTTCTTTATTTCTCCTTCAGTGAAGTCCATCGCCTCCAGCTTTTCCCCCGAGTGGGAATCCGTCGGCTGGGGAATGGGACCACACTCTTCAGTAAACACTGAAGAGAAGTAGTCGTTGAGGAGGTTAGCATTTTCTGCATCTGAATGCTTTAATGTCCCTTCCTCATTCCTCAAAGGGCCAATCGTTCGACGGATTGGTTTACGGCTGTTCACATATCCAAAAAACTCCTTGGGATTCTCTTTACAGAATCTCGCCACTCGGAGTTCCTCAGACCGCTTAGCCGCCCGTATGCTGGACCTTACTCTTCTGGATAGCCTCCGGTATTCGTCAAAGTCACCCGAGATCTTCGATTGCCGGTACACATTCCTCTTCTCCCTAAGCAGTTGCCCGATTTCTCGATTAAACCACTTTGGTTGAACAGAGGACCGACGGGGGCATTTCAGAGGGATGAAACGCGATTGAAGACTCATGAATGTGGTTTTGAAACTGTTCCAAGAGTCTTCAACAGCCTCGCACTCTTCTAGCCTCGCGTCAGTCAATCCCGCGCTTAGACCTGCAAAGTTTGCTCTTCTCAAATCCAGTTTCCTTGATTTACTAGTTGCAGGCTCTGCCTTGGGGACTTTGACTACGAATCTAATTATTCGGTGGTCACTGCCACCGAGCTCTTCGCAAACAGAAAGGTCCTCAACGATGTCATCCTCAGAGGTGAAAACCAAGTCGAGGATATTGTCTCCTCTCGTTGGCTCTCTCACCCATTGAGTGAGGAACTCGTTGTTCGTGAACTCCAGGAGTAGTGCGTTCTCGCCACAGGGTTCTCTGGTTTCCCAGTCAACTTGTGTGTTGAAATCACCCATGACGATACACACTCTGTCTTCGACAAGTTCTCCTAGTAGCTGGTACAGATCTCTGTCCTTTTCAACGAGTTGGGCAGGAGGTCTATAAAGCACCAGGGTCCTGTATTTGGCAGGACCTATCTCTAGGTCAACACCTAGTAGTTCATGGTCGGATACGATGTTGCAATCCGTCGAGTTGAGAGTATCCTTGACATACAACATCACACCGCCACCCTCTCTGTCTGGCCTATCTTTCTGGAAGAGCTGGTAACCGGGAATCGTGAATTCACCTTCAAAATCTCGTCTTGAGGTTTTAATCCACGTCTCCGTTATGGCCACCATCTCAGGTTCCTCTGTTGCTACGAGGCCACGGAGCTCAAGAAACTTATTCCTGCTTGACCTCGCGTTGAACAGGAGAACTTTGAGGGAGTCCCCCAGTGTAGGACTCCCTACGCTCTTCCGTTTCCCGGCTTCTTTTGTGTGGCAGTACCCCTCTTTGCCACATCTAAGAACGTCGTTCCAGGAGTGACACGGGCATACTGTCTTATGTCCGCCTTCCCTCTGGGTCGGACGCTCCTCTGCGTCCACTCTACGACATCCTGGATTAAGTTACAGAGTACAGCCTTTCCCTTGAATGAAAGGTGCACTCCGTCCCTTTGGTAAAGGTCGTTTCGACCGTAAAAGGTGTGGTAAGGGTCCAGAAAGAAGACCCCTTCCGCCGTACAGAGGTCGGACAGGCGCTGGTTCAGGGTCACGTTCCTAGAGTGAGCTGTCCGGCTAGGACCTCTTCTTGGGAGCATCCCTACAACGACCCGTTTGCGAGTTCTCAATCCACAGTCGTCCACGGCTCCCATGACCGTGTTGAGAATTTTCTCGCTGGGGCCGACTTTGCCTCCTCGGAGGTAGAGGTCATTCACACTCACCATCAGGGCAACGACTGAATTCTCGGAGATCTGAGATTTCTCAGCCTCTACCCTGATGTGGTGGTTTCCCCGTCCTGGCTGGCAGCATACCTCCACACTAGTGCGAAGGCGGGCCGCTAGCAGGGGCCGCAAACCTTGTGCTTGGGAATCGCCCACAAGGGTAACCCTCGGACATTTCCGTGCAGCAGAGGTTTGATGCTTTCCTTGCGGAAGCGAACTCTCGGTTCCCGCTTTCTTCTCCATCTTATTTTTCTTCTTCCTTTTCTTATTCATCTTTTCCGCGCTATCTTCCTTTGTTTTTATCTTTTCTTCCTCTGCTTCAACTTTCTCTTTTTCAGCTTCTACTTTATCTTCTGTTTCAACTTTCTCTTCTTCCTGTTTCTTTCGCTTCCTTTTCTTTTTCTTTGGGGGTTTATCCGTAGCATGCGGACCTAGCTCTGGGGGTAATACTGCAGAAGCAGTGTTTGGTACAGGGCTTGGCGTTAGCTCTGCTATTCTCACCTCTAGCCTGCGAATCAGTCCGGCGTGTTCTAATTCGAGTCTGCTTATTTTCTCCTCCAACTTCCTGGATCTTTCCTCGGAAACCCTGCACGTTTCCTTTAGCTCCTTGATTTGGCCGTTTAAAATACAGTCGGTGCAGGAACTGGCCGGGTGGCATTTCGAAAAACACCCCTCCGGAAAGTCCACGCACCACTTATCTATGTGGCATATTGCGCACGTGTATTTTAGAGCTCCTGGTCCTTTCTTGCCGGTCATTCTGAACACTTTCTCTCTTTAAATACTTTGCGACCAATCAATGATAAAAAAGGGGGGTTGGTGAGTTCTCCCCGCGTGAGTCGCTCCCGCCTATCGATCGGAGTCGTTTCGGAGTCTTCCAGAAGGCACGCTCCATGTGCTGCTGTTCGTCCGACCGAGTCGTCAAGCCTCGGCGTGCCGTGGCTCCCAACCAAGCAGCACAGACGGTCCCCGAAGGGGCCATCGATTTGTCACCAGGTGAACAACAACGAAGCACGCCCCTTACTAAACTCCTATTAGTTCCCTTCACAACGGCCAGGATCTCGGAGCAGCGTTCAATGGATATCCCGCCCCACCAAGAGACTCGACCCAAGGCTTTTTATTGGCCTGGCAACCAACCTGGGAACAAAGGGCCGTCACCTCGGACCGATGCTACCAGAGGCACCCGTCAACGGGCACTGGGAACGGTCAATAATTACGCGCCAGGGAAGGGGTTAACGGGGCACTACCCTCATCCCATTCATCGTGCCCCAACGCCTAGGACACCTCTAGTCCTAGTCTCTCGCAACCAGTGAGCGTCGATTGGCGTTGTTTTTAGAGGTTCCAAAGCCTCTCTTCTGACGCGTGAGGTAGCTGCCAGGTCCTTATATGTAGATAGAGGAAAAAAAGGGAAAGAGTGACATGATAGGAGTGGGCTTTTTTTGTTTTTTTTTCTTTTTGTATAAGTGGGAGAGATAGGATGAAAGTAAAAAGGGAAAATGATAGAGTAGAAAAAGGAAGGAGTGACGCACTTAGTCTGGAATCTCGTTTTCGACCAAATCGACAAGGGAAGCCCTACCAGGGGTACCCAGAATAGGTACCCCCGCCGACATAGCTCGAAAAGTCAAAGGTACACACAAGCTCTCTTCCCGCGACAAGGGGGCGTCACCTCTCCCTCTACTTTCTTTATGAGAGAGAGAGAGAGAGAGAGAGAGAGAGAGAGAGAGAGAGAGAGAGAGAGAGAAAGAGAGAGAGAAAGAGTCAAAAGGAGTCACAAGGAAAAGAAGTACCCTAGAAGACCTTACGGTCCATACGAGAGGGTACTTGTTACGAGTCGGGGACTCGTGAGCCTGTCAGCGAACCAGGACTTTATCCAGGCGCCTTTTGAACTGCTCTACAGAGTCGCTGTTCACGACTTCTGGCGGAAGCGCGTTCCACTCGTTGCAGATACTGTAACTGAAGAAGTTCCCGCATCTGTCCCGGTGATAACGCGGCAGCTCAATTTTGTAGCCGTGGTTTCTCGTTACGCCCTCGCTTAGTTGGAACATGTCCCCGTTGCCTACGTGGTCAATACCTCGGAGGATTTTGAAGACCTCGATTAATTGACCGCGCCGTCTTCGGGTTTCCAGTGAGAAGAGGTTTAGTTCTTCTAGGCGGGCTTCGTAACTTTTGTGCCTGATCGAGGGGATCAGTTTGGTCGCCCTGGCTTGTACTCGCTCCAGTCGGGCGATGTCCTTCCGAAGGGATGGACTCCAAAACTGGACTGCGTACTCCAGGTGAGGTCGGACCAGGGAATTAAAGAGAGTGAGAACGATTTCCCTGTTCCGATACCCAAACTGTCGCTTGATATACCCCAAGATTCTCTGGGCTTTCTTCTCCGCCTCGATGCACTGCTTGGAAAACTTGAGGTCGCTGGTGATCACGACTCCCAAGTCTTTTTCCATGTCTGTGCTCTCGAGCGCCGAGTTTTTGAGGCTGTAGACGGCTTGGGGATTTCTGTGGCCGATGTGCATCACCTTGCACTTTTCGACATTGAACGGCATTTGCCATTTGTCTGACCACTCCCCGAGTTTCCTCAAGTCGTCTTGGAGTCTCTCGACGTTTTCCGCGTCTGCCACGTTCATACCTAGTTTGGTATCGTCGGCAAATTTGGAAATCCTCGCAGTTATGCCATCATCTATGTCGTTTACATAGATGATGAAGAGTAGGGGGCCCAGCACGGAGCCTTGGGGAACGCCGCTTGTTACCGGTAGCCAACCGGACTTTTGCCCGTTCACCACTACTCGCTGCCTTCGACTATGCAGCCAGTTTTCGATCCAGTCACCTACAGCTCCGGCGATGCCTAGCGCTCGAACCTTTTTCAGCAATCGGCGCTGGGGCACCTTGTCGAAGGCCTTCTTCAAGTCGAGGTAGATGACATCCACCGCCTTCTCCCGGTCGTGCTCGCTGAACACGAAGTGGAAGAATTCCAAAAGGTTCGTTAGGCATGACCTGTGCCGCCGGAACCCGTGTTGGGAATTCCTCAATAGGTGGTTGGACTCGAGGTGCTGCGTTATTTCGTCAACCAGGATACTTTCCATCAATTTTCCTACTACCGACGTCAGGCTGATCGGCCGGTAGTTAGATGGCTCGCTCGCGTTACCCTTTTTGAATATGGGGGTGACTTCCGCGTCTCGCCAGTCCTTTGGCACGCATCCAGTCTCGAGCGATTTCCTGAAGATCGAGCAGAGATGTGGGGAGACCTCATCTCGCACTTCCTTCAGCACCCGTGGTAAGAAGCCACGGGCCCTGGCGACTTGTAGCGGTTCAAAGCGTCGATCTTTGAACGCACTGTCGTCTCTTCGAAGTGAAATCTCTCCAATTGCTCTGAGCCTTCGTACTTGTCACGAGGCTCAGGGGTGGTGTCCTTCTCCTCAGTGAAAACTGACGAAGAGTACTTGTTGAGGATGGTCGCATTCGCTTCGTCACTGAGCTCTAGCTCACCATCCTCTTTCACCAAGGGACCGATCCGTCTACGTGTCGGCTTACGGCTGTTTACGTATCCGAAGAATTCCTTGGGGCTCTCTTTGCAGAGTCTCGCCACACGGACTTCTTCGGCGCGTTTCGCCACCCTTATCATGGACTTGACACTTCGGCATAGACTTTTGTAGTGCTCGAATTCTCCAGTGTTCTTCGCTTGGCGATAGGCGGTTTTTCTCTTCCGTAGGGTTCTCCCGATTTCGGGGGTGAACCACTTGGGTTGAGTAGCTCCGACTCGGCCGCGTTCTGATGGAATGAATCGTGACTGCAGGGCCATGAATGAGTTTTTGAAATTCTTCCATGGTTGCTCGACGTTGTCACTATCTTCCACCTCTATCGCTGCCACGCCAGCACGAAGTCCCGCGAAATTTGCCTTTCTGAAGTTCAGCTTGGCTGCAGCACGAGCTACTGCTTCGCGAGCTGGGACTCGAATGCAGAACCTGATGAGGCGGTGGTCGCTGCCACCTAGCTCCTCATCTACACTAACTTCCTCAATGATGTCATCCTCGGATGTGAGAACTAGGTCGAGGATGTTTGCACCTCGTGTTGGTTCTCTCACCCATTGAGTGAAGAATCCTTCATTTACGAAGTTAAGGAGCCGTATGTTGTCGATGCGGGTTTCTCTGGTTGCCCAGTCAACGTGAGTGTTGAAGTCCCCCATGACGATACTCACCCTGCCTTCAGTTAACTGATTCAGTTGATTATAGAGGTCCCTGTCTTGATCCTCCGTCGAGGATGGGGGTCTATAAACTGTAACAGTCCTGTACTTGGTGGTACCCAGCTCCAAGTCCACGCATAGGACTTCTTGGTGGGCGGTGGTGGTGCTGCTCGTTGCCGTGAATACACTTCTCACGTACACCACCACTCCGCCCCCCTCCTTCGCCAGCCGGTCTTTGTGGAAGATCTGGTAGCCCGGGATTGCGAATTCGCCCTCAAAGTCACGAACAGAGGTTCGAATCCACGACTCCGTGATGGCCACCAGATCTGGTTCTTCCGTTGCTACGAGGGCCACTAATTCCAGAAACTTGTTCCGGATGGACCTCGCGTTGAACAGAAGAACCTTAAGGGAGTTCCCGGCTGGTGGTCTCCCTAAGTTCGACCGTTTCCCGCCGCCTTTGGCTTGGCGGCAGGAACGGTCCTCCTTTCCCGAACAGACCGGACGCAGCGGTTAACCGTCTCCTGGATGAGGTTAGCCAGCATGGCTTTTCCCTTCATCGACAGGTGGGCTCCGTCCCTTTGGTAGAGGTCGTTCCTACCAAAGAACGTCCGGAAAGGGTCCGCGAAGAAGACCCCTTCAGCTGTACAGAGGTCTCTCAACCTCTGGTTTACCAGCTCATTGCGACGGTATGTAATGGGGTTAGGGCTCCTCCGTGGAAGGATCCCGACAACGACCCTCCTCCTCGTCTTTAGTCCGCAGTCGTCGACTGCCCCCATGACGTTCTGGAGTATTGGTTCTGTCACCCCTGCTCCCCCGTTGCGGAAGTAGAGGTCGTTGCCACTAGCCAGAATGGCAACTACTGAAGAGTCAGGAGTGGGACTCTTCTCCACCTCCTTTCTCAGTGCCTTATTACCCTTGCCGGGCAGGCACTTGACCTCCACTTTCTTTTGGAGCCGTGCTCGCAGGAACGGTTCTAGTCCTCGAGCCTGAGAGTCACCATAGACAGTGACCTCCGGTTTCTTGGACGCTTTCTCCTTCTTCCTCTCCACCTTCTTCCAGCCATCTGCCTTCGTGCTCTTTTCCTTCTCTTTCGTGTTTAAAGCTTCGCTCTCTTCTTTTTTCTTCTTTTCAATCTTCTCTTCTTCCCTTTTCTGCTTCCTTCTATTCTTCTTCCTTTCTTGCTTCTTTCGCTTTCTCTCCTTTTTCTCATCTTCTGTGATGGGAGTTTTGGGGGGTTTCTTGACGGCGGCTGCGTAGCTGCCATCATTGTCCCCTCCACTACCCTCAGCGGTCTTCTCCTCAGCCGTAGCGCTCGAGTCGTCACTCGAGTGCTTGAGGTCGAGTGCATTCTTTAGGAGGGCGACTTGGCTCTTAAGGTCGGCGATCTGCCCGTTGTACCTCTCCTCCATCTGGGCGATCTCCTTCCTCCTCCTTTCCTCCGCCTGCTCGAGCTTCTCCTCCAGAACGCAGAAGAGGCATCTGCTCGTTGGAGCGATGTCCCTGAAGTTGCCTTCCGGGAAGTCGATACACCAGCGTGTGCTTTCGCATTTTGGGCATTCGCTTTTTAGAGTTTGAGCGCCAGGCATTATTGTTATCACTTGTAGACCACTTGTTGAAAAAATTTTGGGGGGTGGTGATTTATCCTCGCGCGAGTCGCTCCCGCCTACCCTTCCTTCAGCTTTGGGACTTTTGGAGTGCAATCCGCTTTGGCGTTGCCGTCCAGCTAGTAGCGACTAGACTGTCGAGCCCTGGGCACCGTGGCTCCCAACCAAGCGAATGCACAGGGAGACAACAGTTTCATGCACCTTACTAACTCTTAATGACTGAAGTCGGAGCGGCCAGGATCTCTGGCGAGCGGTCAAGGGATATCGTGCTCGCTTTGAGAGACTCTACCCGGGGCTTTTAGTTGGCCTGGCAGCCAACCTGGTAACAAGGACCCGTCACCTCGGGTCGGTGCAACCACTGACACTAAGGAACGGTCACAGGGAGCTGGTCAGGCAATTGCACGTTAGGAGAAGGCTTAACGGGGCACTTAGCTCATCTCCATTAATCGCGCCCCGGCGCCTAGGATCCCTTCAGTCCTAGTCTCTCGCGACCTGTGAGCGTTAGATAGTGTTATTTATAGAGGTTCCAAAGCCTCTCTTCCCACACGGCATAAGGTAGCTGGTGAGGTCCTTACTATCAAATAGTATCGAAGTTTTTTTTTTTTTTTTGTTGTTTTACATTTTATTTCAAGGTTGGGGATAGCGTAAGAAAAGGACGGAGTCATAGCGGCAAAGTGCCATTGAAAAATTTAGGAGGATGCAAGGAGACGCATCAAAGAAGTGGTAGAGAAGTTTGACAACCATTAGTCTGGATCCTACTACAGCTACCTTACTGGCATGGGTGACCCTACCGGACTAAAAGTCCCCCAGCTTAGCTAGCTTAACTCAGGCAGATCACGCAAGCTCTCTCACCGACGACAAGGTGGTTGAGAGAGAGAGAGAGAGAGAGAGAGAGAGAGAGAGAGAGAGAGAGAGAGAGAGAGAGAGA